>JADLZL010002524.1:0-75001 GCA_015844335.1 Chrysopogon serrulatus
AGTGTCCCAAATTCAACCCCCAAAATGAACTCACACGCGGGCGATAAATCCCACGAGCCAACGGGTGGCTGGGTACCGTAGTAGGAGATGTCCTAGAGGCACAGCGGGACTATCGAGAAAGACCAAAAGACAAGCCCTCGAGAAGAAATAAGAAGAAACACGAAAAGCTGCACGGACCGGAAGTTGGACGGAACTTCCGGTGAGGAACCGGAAGTTTCACGGAACTTCCGGTCATTCACCGGAACTTCTTATCAGCCTCTACCAGAACTTCCTGTCAGCGACCAGAACTTCCGGTCAGGCACCAGAACTTCCGGTCGGGGACCAGAACTTCCGAACAAAGCCCCCCAAGAAAAAACAACACAAAAACAAAACAAAACTTGGACCGGAACTTCCGGTGGATGACCAGAACTTCCGGTTGGCGTGACCCGAAACAAAACGACGCCCGAAAAATCGCCTCCTCACTTCGATCTTTCGATTTGTGACCCAAATCTTCACCAACTGTCACGAAACTTGGTGAGCATGATCACTAGGCAGTAGGGGAGCTACCTCTGAGAGGTCATCGCCCAATTTGGAGCCAATCAACGAGAAATCGAAGGGGAATGAAGAACACCACTAAAAACGCCCTTGCACCTTGATTCGATCCGATCTATGTGCTCGTGAGGAATCGGATGAAATCCTTCGGTGAAAAGGATCTTCCCACAGCAAGGATCAAGTAGAAACAAGTGGCATGCGCTAAGATGGATCACAACTCAAGAAATCAACTCAGGAACAAGAGGGGTAGAAGAAGAGAAACGAAGAACGCGATGAACAACAATCAAAACGCGAATCAACACATCAATCTAACCCCACGAGGAGACAAGGAGGATTCGGGGCCTCCTTTCCCATGAGTAATCTTGGTTCTTACACTAATGAAAGATTAGTGGACCTCTCTCTCACAAGCAACTAGAGGAAGGGGAAAACCTAAAGGAGAAAATGCAAAATGGAGGAGGTGAGGGAGATGGAGCTCCCTCCACCTTACTTATCGGCCGGGCTTATTTCATTTTCTTGTTTTGCCCTCGATACAATCCTCGAGCAAACCGCCTAGCCCTAGGGACATTGCGGTCCAACTCGAACCGACTCGATGCAATCTTTGATCGACGGCCACCGCGCCTTCTCACGGTAACCGCCTCGGCGAACTCCCCGATGCCGCCACGTGCCGTCTGTCCGCCTCGGGACCTCCGCCCGGGGTTTTGAGGCTCAACCCGAAACCCGTCGGATGGTTTTGAGGCCCAAACCACCGAAACCCGCCTCCATTGGTTTTGAGGCCCAAACCAACAAACCGGCCCATGTCCTTGCACTTGTCGAAGCCAAGTGCCAGCAACGCGATCCCGCCCGGCGATTCCGGGTCCCTTAGTCCAAGTCTCGATGCGTCCGCCCTTTCACCACTCCCGGTCCATTCGGCGCGGCCCGCCATCACTTGACCTTCACCTCGCCATCGGCCACCGCCTCCATGCTCGACACCGCACAACACAAGTCAAGGCACATGTGGAACTCGTGGCTTTCACCACCGTCAGTAGCACCCCATCTGAGATGCTAGTAGTTGAATCAATCACTCATCATCACAACTGAACTACAAATATAAACCTTGTGTTCGCAATCTCCCCCTTGATGAGTGTATTGTTCAACACCAACACACCACGGCTGAGAAAAAGAAAATAGAAGAAGAAGAAGAAAAGAAGAAAGCTCACCAAACGACCAAAAGCCAAAGAGAAGCCAAATGGGATCATTTGAAACAAACACAACTTGGTCCCCAAAGACATGGGCAACGGCTCGACGCAATCAAGCAAAACATGGCTAGCCCTCAAGAAGAAGAGGCAAAAGCGGGCTCAACACCGCTAGCCAAGCAAGAAGCACTCAAAAACGCTAGATCCTCCAGAAAGAGGCAAGGCTCAACACATCTAGCAAGAAGCAATGCAAAACAACTCGGCTCAACACATCTAGCAAGAAGCAATGCAAAACAACTCCCACGAGCAAATGCATACATGAATGCACACAATCTTACAACTCCTCCCCGAGCAAATGCATACATGAGTGCACACAATCTTCTCCCCTTCAACCCTTGAGAACTAGTCTCTCCCTCTGAGAAGATAACCTTTCAAGACATGTCAAGTGACTCCCCCTTGACATAAGCATGTGATGTGTCAGGCATATGTGTGTGTGTTAAATTTCTTCCCCTTGTTGAATAATGCACACAGCAAGCCTAAAATGCAATGACATGCACAAATACAGAAGCTTCAGGTATACAACAATCAAAGTGAAAAAGATGCTCTAGCCAGGTAAAACAAGTGAGTAAGGCATCAACGGACAAGTGCTAGCATATGCTCAAACCGATCAAATGATACGGAATATAAAGTGTAAGCGGTTTTGAGCGGATTGTAAGTTCTTCAGAAAGGGGTTCACCACAAAAGATAGCACTTAGCAAATGCAAGCTGAAAATCAACCTAGTGCTAGTCATGTGTAAACAAGGTGAACTACCCCAAACCATAGTCACACATCATGTCAAAGACCTCAAACTTGTCAATTTTATCAAATTTTCAGAGTTGGCAGCAAATTACAAGTATTGGTAATGCATGTGTGTGCGAGAGGTTATCCGTACTGTCAAGCCTAACTTTTCAACCAAGCGGAGCCTATGTCAAAAGACAATCAGGAGCTGAAAGCAATGGTTTCGGTCATCCACTACAAGGCTCAAGTTCATCCAAATATGCAATTGGAAGCAGTCTCGATACCTTGATGTGGGACAATACGGACCCATCTCGATCTTTTTATTCAACTTACTTAGATTTCAGATTTTTGGCACAAGTAAAGAATCTAAGCAAGTGTGGGACACAAGGCATGAGACATAGTAACCAAGCATGCACAATATAGCATAAAGGGATCTCAACATCCTACACATGCTAATTACCATCTCAAGTGGTGAACATTTTTAATTTCAGCAAGTTTAAAACAAGTTCACATTAGAAAATCATGATCAACTCATAACATATAGCAGATGATCAATGAGAGTCTAAGCTGACAAGCACCACAAAGTACTCTCATGGCATACCAACAAGAGCATAGTTTCATTCTAAGTGTTATATATATGAAGCTCAAAATGCAAGTATATCATAAAATGCAATGCAAATGCACTATCATACAAAAATAAAACAAAACCTAGACTACAAAAGAAACTGAAACTAGTGTACAACAAACAAAGTGCTTTCCTCCTCTAAAAAGGGAAACACACACCCAGTTCACCTCGCAAGTGAGCAAAAGTCGCTTGATCGAGGGGCTTAGTGAGAAGATCCGCAAGGCGATCCTGGGTGGCTATGTGATGCAACTCAATGTCGCCTTTCTCTTGATGATCGCGGAGAAAATGAAAGCGAACATCTATGTGCTTGGTCTTGGAGTGAATCTCTTTGGGTTCTTAGCAACACCGATGGCACTAGTACTATCACACAGTAAAGACACTCTAGAGAACTCAAGACCAAAATCACGTAGGGTGGCTATCATCCAAAGCATTTGGGAACAACAAGCGGCAGCGGCGACATACTCGGCTTACGTGGTGGATTGTGCAACGCTAGGCGCTATGGGATGACCAAGACACAAGAGATGAACCCAAAAACTGACAAGTCCCCGACGTGGACTTCCTATCTAAGCGGCAGCCAGCAAAATCAGCATCCGAATAACTGCAAAGAGTGAGCGAGGAAGAAGCGAGAATACCAAAGTCCAAACTCGGGGGGTAAACCGGAGGTACCTCATGATGCGCTTCACCGCTTGATGGTGAGATGTGCGTGGGGAAGCCTGAAAGCGTCTTGCGCAGAGGCATACAGCAAACTATATGTCGGGTCTTGTCACCGTCAGGTACAGCAACGATCCGATCATACTCCGGTACTCCCTTCTGATCGGCTGCATCTCCATCCTCATCGGCGTCGAGGGCCGCCGTAGTCGACATGGGCGTCGAAAAGAGGCTTGGCCTCGCCCATGTCAAACTTCTTCGGGGCGTCCTTTGTGTACTTGCCTTGATGCACAAATGTCCCATCCCGTGTTTGCTTGATTTGAAGGCCGAGGAAGAAAGTCAACTCGCCCATCAAGCTCATCTCAAACTCCCCGCTCATGAACTACGCAAACTTGGCATTCAAAGCGTGAGAAGAGCCACCAAAGATAATATCATCCACGTATATCCGAACCAAGAGAAGGTCCTTTGCCTTGCTTGAGGAGAAACAAAGTCTTATCTACCGATCCCATCCTAAACCCTTTCTTAAGCAAAAAGGTTTTGACCTATCATACCACGCTCTAGGGGCTTGCTTAAGACCATACAAAGCTTTGTGCAACTTAAAAACATGGTTGGGATACTTGGGATTTTCAAAGCCTGGGGGTTGCCTAACATACACTTCCTCCTCTATGTACCCATTCAGAAAAGCGCTCTTGACATCCATCTGAAACAGTTTAAAACCTTTAGCAGCGGCAAACGCTAACAGAATGCGGATAGCCTCTAAGCGAGCTACAGGAGCGAAGGTTTCCTCAAAGTCTATCCCCTCTTTCTGGCAATACCCCTGAGCAACAAGCCTAGCCTTATTACTAACAACCACCCCATCTTCACTCTGCTTGTTCTTAAATACCCACTTTGTACCTATGGGATGACACTCGGAGGTGGAGGAACTAAGACCAGACTTGGTTTCTCTCAAAGTTTTCTAACTCCTCATGCATGGCATTAACCCAATCGAGGATCGAGATAAAGCATGTCCAACATCTCGGGGCTCAAAAGAAGCTACAAATGCAGAATGAGCAAAGTGAGAGATGTGATAAGACTGGACAGCGTGACTCATTTGGTCAATATCACCTATCATCGTCGAGCGGGGTGGCGGCTGAATGTGTCGTGGAGCCTCTGGGGAGAAGTCGCCTCCCCCTCTCAGCGGTGGTGCCTCCTCGGGTGCAGTCGTCGCAGCAGCCGAGGAAGCTGCTTTCGAAGCGGTCCCCAAGAAGTGGAAGTAGAGGGGTGCGGACCGTGAGCTGAAGTAGTCGTCGCCGAGGCTCGATAAGGGGCAGCCGGTGGAGTCGGCTCGGGATCACCCCAATCGGCATCGCCCCTGCTCCTCCCTCCACAAAAATGCTTTCACCAAGCTCTTCATCACCTGCACACTCAAAGACGGGTGTTGTACAAGGCATAGTTTCATCGAATGTGACCTCTTGAGGTCTCCACAACACGGTTAGTTTCAAGGTTAAGTACTCGATAAGCTCTAGAATGCAAAGCATAACCAAGAAAGATACCGTCGGAGGACCCGGACTCAAACTTGTCCAAATTACCTTGTTTCAAGATGAAGCACTTACACCCAAACACCCTGAAATGACTCACCTTGGGTAACCTCCCAAATCGCAACTCATAAGAAGTTTTCTTCATAAAAGCACGGAGTAAGATGCGATTGGAAACATGACAAGCTGTGTTGATTGCTTCGGCCCAAAACCTCCTAGGAGTCCTATGCTCATCGAGCATCGTCCTAGCCATCTCAACAAGGGTCCAATTCTTGCGCTCAACAATGCCATTTTGTTGCGGAACGTAAGGTGAGGAAAACTGGTGCTCAAGACCCAAAGAATTGCAAAAGGTTTTAAAATGAGTATTCTTGAATTCTATGCCATTGTCACTGCGAATAGCTCTCATGGCATTCTTAGGAAACTCATTTCTCAACTGAAGAATCAAATCTCGAGCATGTGAAAAAGCCTTATCCTTACTCTCCATGAAAAACACCCAAGAGTATCTCAAAAAGTCATCCACAATCACTAGAACGTACCACTTCCCACCTTCTGACCGAACTCGAGCTGGACCAACTGTGTCCATGTGAAGTAGCTCACCGGGTTCCTTGGTCATGATTTGGTTCACAGGTGGGTGAGAAGCGGCTACCATCTTTCCATGACGACAAGGATGGCAAACAAGATCCTTCTCAAATTTTAACTTGGGCAATCCTTGGATTAAGCCAAGTGAGCTCAACCTAGCAAGAAGGTCAAAACTCAAATGACCAAGTCTCCTATGCCACTTCCAAAGCTCAGAAGAGGATCCAGCCACCAAACAATGGGAAGAGCCAAAAGAGTGAGAAAAATCAGCTCGAAAGACACGGCCAAATGGGACGATCTGACAAACAAGATCTCCCTGAGAGTCAAGAACTCGAGAAAAGCCATGTTTAAAACGCAATTCAAAGCCGTCCTCAAGGAGTTGCGAAACAGAAAGCAAATTGAAATGCAAATTCAAGATCAAAGCAACATCCTTGAGAACAAAGCTCTCGTTAACCCGAATGGTTCCACGAGAGACCACTTTACCTTTGCTATTATCCCCGAATGTGATGTACTCCTTGTGTTGCATAGGGTAGAGGCTTGAGAACCATTTAGAACTTCCGGTCATGTGGCGCGAACATCCGGAATCAATGAGCCATGTGTTCTCCAAGCCTCCATCCTACATCAATAGAAAGACATAGGATGAGCAAATGGCACACCACTGGGGTTAGTAAACTGAGAAGGATACCAGTGATGCATCATTTGCCCTGGAAAAGTGTTAGGAAAAACACCAAACATGTCATGTCCCTTTTGAGGAAAGCGATCACCACGAGAGGGAAAACGTGGTCCGCTAGAGCTGTGGGACACAAAAGCACCGCCACGAGGTTCATAGTCATATTGACCACGACCTGAACCCCGCCGTGCACGACCACCACGTGGTCTCGCAACCTGAGGCCTAGCACCTTGAGGCATTGCACCTCTAGGCCTAGTAGTGCGCCTCTGAACAGGCGGTACATGTACACCATGGGGAGGACGGTACATGTTCCGGTTGTTCAACTCAAACTCACGCTTCTCATCTCTTTTCCTCCTAAAGCAAAACTCAACCAAGTGACCATCCCTATGACAATACTCACAATGGTACACCTCTCTTTTAGATGTTTGGCTCACTTTCTTGTGGGCATGGTTCACTCTTGGAGGTGACTTGGCTTTGGGATGGGGTTCCTCAGAGATGGAAGAGAGTGTGTCAAGTGGGTTCCTTAGATGGTTCGGTTTTGGAATCCACACTTGTTTCTGGGGTGGAGCTCTTGGAGGTTCTTCAAACACTCCATCTTTGGTGGGAGGCACAAGTGGCTTAGGTGGAGTAATTTTGAGTAGCTTGGGAGTAGTGGAAGGTTTTTCACTCGGAGGCACACCACTAAACTCACCAACTTTGCCATAAAGATCATCACCCTTCCCACCTAAAGCAAAGCCTAATCCCGGTCCACCAATTCCCCTCCTGAATTGGTTAACCATCATGCCAAGTTGCGGCTCACTGCAAGACACCCAACTCAAGATGGTCCGAAGGTATGTGTTTTTCTCCTCGGTACGCACCTTGTCATGCCGGCAATTGGCAATCTCTAGCTCCAAACCCTCACAAAGTGCTCACTTAGCCACACTAGTACTATCTGAGTTGGCCTTCTCAAGTAAGGCAAGCTTGGCATTCTTCTCTGCCAACTCAGATTGCAAGTCTCAGCAAGACTTGCACGCACCCAACAAGACAGGTGAAGCACGCACACTATCAAATTCATCAACCAACTCAGCGTACTTGATTTGCCAGACTAGCAAGATCAGCCATGTAAACGCTACAAAACTCACACTGGCTCGTCCGACACTATAGGAGTGTTCTTGACTAGCTCAAGCTCCTTAAGCGCATCTTCTAGCTTAGCCTTATACTCTTTTCTATCACTAGCAGCACGCTTAAGCAACTTATCTTGACGAAGCAAAGTAGCAGTTAAGTCATCAACCTCAGCGACAAGAGCATCGACGGAAGGTGATACCTTAGATGTGTCGTCCTCATCACCGAGAGCATCATCCTTGCTGCCCTCCACCTCATCACCAAGTGCCATGGTGCAGAAGCCTCCGTGGGTGGAGTCGGCGAGGAAGCAGAGTCCGTTCAGCTTGTCCTCGACCTTCTTCTCGGACTCGTCGCCGCTCGAAGAAGAGGAAGCATGCTCGTCGTCGAGTCGAGGTCGCCGAGGGAGGCGAGGAAAGCGCACTCTCTTGCTTTGAACTTCTTCACGAACTTGCGCTTCATCGCTTCCTTGTCAAAGCCTCCTTTGGACTTGTGCTTGTTGGAGGTGTACTTGCCGAAGGTCTGCTTGTTCCGCTTGGGGCAGTTAGCGACGAAGTGGTCGGGGTCGCTGCATCCATAGCATCCATCCTTCCGGTCCACCACGGCGGCGGTTCAAGCGGTTGTTGTGGAACCGCGAGAATCGGGCGATGACGAGAGCGCTCATCGTCTCCGAGCATCCAAGCGCTCCTCCTCATTCTTGTGATCAAGGAAGACAAGGCAAACATCGTAGAGGAGGGGGTTAGCGGAAGAACTAGAGACACCTTTACCCGACACGGCGCCATAGTCGGAAGCGAGGGGTTGCGGATCTTGGCATGGGTCTGGTTGTCGATCTCACTCGACTTGAGCTTGCTGAATAGCTCGTCCACCGTGAGAGTGGCGTAGTTGGGTGACTCAACCAAGGCCTGAAACTTCGAATCCCAAACCCTCCGATCCAGGGCGTGTAGTAACTTGAGAGCCCTCTCATGATCATCATAGGGTAGCTGAGCCCTGTTTGCTCGCATCTTGTTCACAATCGACTGAAACCGAGAAAACATCGAATCGATAGTCTCACCATCCAACTGAGTGAAGTCCTCATACTCCCGCTTGTATATTTTAAAGAGTCTGGTCTTAACTTGGGGAGTCCCCTCGTGATAGCTCTGAAGCTTCACCTAGATCTCTCGAGCGATAGTATAGTGAGAAACTCACTCAAACTCAGAAGGAAAGAGACTCGAAAAGAGAGCATTGCGAGCTTTGCTATTGGCATCGTGTTGCTCTATTTGCTCTTGACCAACATGAGCAGGAAGAACAACATAATTCGGATCCTCGCAAATTTCCCAAACTCATGAGCCAAGACTCTGGATATACGCCGACATGCGTATCTTCCAGTTGGGGTAATTCGATCCATCGAAAAACGGCGGCTTCCCCGAACCGCGCTCCATGTCGCCTTCTAGCAGATCACGAACCGGTTAGGGTGGAATGATCCTTAACCGGCTCTGATACCAATTGAAGGACCGAGAGTGGCGACCAGAGGGGGGTGAATGGGAGCCTAAAATTTCTTTCGAAACTTTTGACCAAGTGTCCCAAATTCAACCCCCAAAATAAACTCACACGAGGCGATAAATCCACGAGCCAACGGGTGGGCGGGTACCTTAGGAGGTCCTAGAGGCACGGCGGGACTATCGAGAAAGACCAAAGACAAGCCCTCGAAGAAATAAGAAGAAACAAAAAAAGCTGCGTGGACGGAAGTTGGACCGGAACTTCCCGGTGAGGAACCGGAAGTTTCACCGAAACTTTTTGTCGGCCTCCACCGAGAACTTTCTGTCGGCGACGAACTTCCGGTCGGGGCACCAGAACTTCCGGTCGAGACCAGAACTTCGAACAAAGCCCCCAAGCAAAAACAACGCAAAAACAAAACAAAACTTGGACCGGAACTTCCGGTGGATGACCGAGAACTTCCGTTGGCGCGACCCGAAACAAGAACAACGCCCCGAAAATCGCCTTCTCACTTAGATCTTTCGATTTGTGGCCCAAATCTTCACCAACTGTCACGAAACTTGGTGAGCATGATCACTAGGCAGTAGGGGAGCTACCTCTAAGAGGTCATCGCCCAATTTGGAGCAATTCAACGAGAAATTGAAGGAGAACGAAGAACACCACTAAAAACGCCCTTGCACCTTGATTCGACCCGATCTATGTGCTCGTGAGGAATCGGATGAAATCCTTCGGTGGAAAGGATCTTCTCACAGCAAGGATCAAGTAGAAACAAGTGGCATGCGCTAAGATGGATCACAACTCAAGAAATCAACCCGGGAACAAGAGGGGTAGAAGAAGAGAAACGAAGAACGAGATAAACAACAATCAAAACGCGAATCAACACATCAATCTAACCCCACGAAGAGACAAGGAGGATTCGGGACCTTCTTTCCCATGAGTAATCTTGGTTCTTACACTAATGAAAGATTAGTGGACCTCTCTCTCACAAGCAACTAGAGGAAGGGGAAAACCTAAATTAGAAAATGCAAAATGGAGGAGGTGAGGGAGATGGAGCTCCCTCCACCTTACTTATCGACCGGCCTTATTTCATTTTCCAGTTTTTGCCCCTGATACAACTCTGAGCAAACCGCCTAGCCCTAGGGACATTGCGGTCCAACTCGAACCGACTCGATGCAATCTTTGATCCGACGGCCACCGCGCCTTCTCACCGGTAGCTTCGCCTCGACGCGAACTCCCCAATGCCGCCACGTGCCGTCCGTCCGCCTCGGGACCTCCGCCAGGGTTTTGAGGCTCAACCCAGAAACCCGCCGGATGGTTTTGAGGCCCAAACCACCGAAACCCGCCTCCATTGGTTTTGAGGTCCAAACCAACAAACCGGCCCATGTCCTTGCACTTGTCGAAGCCAAGTGCCAGCAATGCCATCCCGCCCGGCGATTCCGGGTCCCTCAGTCCAAGTCTCGATGCGTCCGCCCTTTCACCACTCCCGGTTCATTCGGCGCGGCCCACCATCACTTGACCTTCACCTCATCATCAGCCACCGCCTCCATGCTCGACACCTGCACAACACAAGTAAGGCACATGTGGAACTCGTGGCTTTCACCACCGTCAGTAGCACCCCATCCGAGATGCTAGTAGTTGAATCAATCACTCATCATCACAACTGAACCACAAGTATAAACCTTGTGTTCGCAGCTTTGCTGGAGATGCCTGTCATAAGGAGGGTAGTGGTAATGCCAATAGCCAGGAGGGTAGGGTGTCATCCTCTGACGGTGACTTGATGGGGCTTCTCTACACCCCACCAGACAGCATTAAGAAAATTGATCACATGATTGAGGCCAACCTATCGGGCTTTTCAAGTCATGAGAAACGTTGTAGATTAACTGTTAGTGGTTGTTCTGTAAGCAGGAGGGTGCATGGAGACATATAAGTTTGTCTTGAGCTTGTCATCGTCTGTCATTGAGTGGTGCGGGTCACCTATGTGGCTGTGTTGTACAGCTTGTAAATAAGTAAAAGAACTTCGTGTAGCAAGTGTACTATTCTGTGGCAATGGCACGTAATGTAACCTGGGCACTGGTTTTGTGTGATGATGCCTAAAACTTCCGTTCTGGAGTGAGAGCTTCCTTGCAAACCCAGGTACATATTGTGTGTCCTTTTACATGACTGATAGAGTTATTATTATATTATGGTTGGTTGATCCTGTTGAGTGCTGATTGCTTAAGCGACTGTGGGCTTTGTTTGGCAGAGCTGCTCCGTTCTGCTCCAGTCGGCTCTGGCTCTGGCTCTGGCTCTGGCTTTATGTACTGTAGCAAGAAATTATCTCTCTCCTCTCTTAAAATAATCTAGGAGCTGATGAAGTCACTATTTGTTGGCACTGATTTTGGCTCTATCCAAAATGTGTGAAATATTTACGTTATATCAAATAAAATAATGTATATAGGGTCATGTACCATATACGGTCAAATGCCATGTAACTATGAAGTGCAAAAAAAAAAATGATATGGTCAAAAAGATAATGAAATTGGTATGCTATAATATTTGGCTATGAAACATAATGCATTTAAATATGCATGGCGAACAAAGACATATGCAAATATGTATACTCAAGTATTGTGTAATCGAAATGACACGTATATATATAGCGGGGTGATTACAATTATCACAACGTAAAAGCTAAAGGAGGAAATAATAAAATAAAATAGATGCAAAGGTACATATGCAAGCACGCTAGCTAGTTAGCTACGGCTGCACGTGTACACCGACTAGGCGTGTACATAGGCCTACTCGGGGCATAGGTAATAATTTTCTATTTAATAGATTAATAAATGGAATGGAATTAATATGAATATAAACAAATAATCAACAGGCAGGAACGAAGTCCCTGTGCGCGCGTGTGATATATTCAAACGGGTCAACAAGGCATTGGCCAGGCCGAGTCATGCAACCTCCATGGACTGCACGATTGCCACAACCATGGACCGCGCGCTCCGTTGATTTAAAAATGGCGCCGCGCCGGCATCGCTTAATCACGGGATTAGCAAATACGGGATTAGCAAATAAATCAAACTCAAGAGCGCCAATAGTCCTGGCAACTACTCCCGCCGCTTTGGCCTGGACGTGGCTTCAAAACAGAAGAACCGCCTTGCCGCTTGCTTTATAAATACCAGGCTGCTGCAAGCGTTTGAGACCCCCCCGCTCCATAGATCACCGTCAGGCTGCTGCGCTGCTCGCCAAGCAACACAGCGCCGCCAGGCTGCCAACTGCCCACCGCAAACACTACATCGTCGAGCAATCCTTCGTTCCGCACCAGCGAGGCATACGCCGGAGCAAGGCGCCGCTGCAAACCGCGTCGCCATCGGAGGACCGAGGAAGGTGAAGATCTCCACCGTGCCACTGCCTCTGTCTCTCAGTCTGCTCTGGTTTTCGGAGGCAAATCAAAGAGCCACGCTCTTGCTCCTATCTCTCGGCAAGGGACGCGCCAGGGAGCTCCGTTCCTGTCTCTCCTTCTTGTTCTGGTCTGCGGCAACCTCATCGTCAATACGAGCACTCGTCCTCTATTCTGGTGAACAGGGCCTCCGTTCACGGACATCATGTTCTCGTAAAGGTATAAGGGCCAAAAGGCCGCGCTATGCATATGGGTCTTACCCCGATAAAAGGTAAATGCATCGGTGATGGCTGCGCTGTGCGCATGGGCTGCGCCCCGGTAAAGCCAACAAATGCCTTGGTGAAATTCGGTTTGGACGCGATTTGGCTCCATCCCGTGGTTAAAGTTTGGGTCGGACGCGATGTGGCTCCACCCCAGTTAGAAGCTTCTGGTTACATGGTTCATGGTAAAATTGGGTTGGACCGGTTATGTCCCTGATATGAATTTGGTTGGACGCGTTGTGGCTCTAACCCGGTGAAAGATTCATGGTACAAATTGGTGGACGCGTTTTGGCTCCGCCCGGTAAAATTGATGTGGACGCGATTCGGCTCCATATCCAGATGATCTATATATGTTTTTGTCACGGCAACATCGTCATATTTATATGCATATCATGCATCAAAGAAAATAAAGAACTTGCAAGCCACGGTCATGAACATAAATCATGTGTCGGTTTCTTATCAGATCAAAGAAATAGTCATCCGTGCATGAGAAGCAATGTCAAAAATTGTGCGTGTGTATATACATGCGCCCATATCAAGTTTAAATTAGAATGCTAAGTAAGTGTCGCATACATGCAGCATGCATATATATAAAAAAAATGAAAGATCCAGCTGTTCACTACTGCCTGCTAAATAATGCATTCCTGCTGCCGTGGAATCAAACATTGTTAATCATGCATTAAACAAATTTAGGCCTATTTTAAATTGCGGCTAAACCATAGAAAATTGGCTCCTTGATGTGAAGTTCCAAGCCATGACCGCTTATGCTAGTTAAACCTGCTATGGCGCCATGGTCAAAATAACCAGAATGTCTCAAAGATAAATATAGGCCTAGCTAAGTCAAACAAGCTTTGTCATATTCGTCATATTTCCAAATGTATCATTTATACCCATCAGCGGCCATCCAAGTGCCTTGCATCAGGGATAAATTAAAACATTGCATCTTAGCTAGATTGCATCCTTATCATGCCTAGCTAGGTTAAACAAAATAAAATAAAATAAATGCAATTAAATAACACGACACATGCAAATCCTTGGCCATAAATGCCAACGATATGATCATGTGCACTAGCTTCGACAAACCAAATCGACCCCATTTGCCGTGCCTAAGCTTGGCACAGCAATATATTTCTCCAAATCTTGACAAATTAAGTATATTGACTTAGCCCAAATAAATGTTGCACCGTAAGCCAAATACATATCAGAGCTTGCTCGTTCATGGCCTGCATGATATGATAAGGCTATCAAATTTAATCTTCTGTATATATATATATATATATATATATATATATATATATATATATATAGATCACCTGCATACATGATACAGTGCACTATACATTAAAGACATGGTCGTGCGATCAAGTGCAAAATATATGTTTGCATATCCGTCATCAGCAACTACAAGACTGAAGACCCTTTGTTTTCTTTTTGTAGTTTATAATAGGAAGCCATATGATGTAATCTTATTTTTCATGTACTCATGTTGGAACTCTTAATCAGGGGTGTTCTCTACGGAGATGTAATTAACATAATTTTTATGCAAATATAAGAATTATGGAAGTATGGACTCGCAATACCTGTTCTTTTACTTTTGTCCCAATTAAACTTAATAAAAACTAAATTTGTCTCTGCTGACGCGGAGGCGGGTCTTAGCCGCCCGTTTCCCCGGCATCAGATTCTGGCACGCCCAGTGGGACATACTTCTCCCCTCATCTTTGAGTTCCAACATGATTGCATCATATGGCTGTAACTTAATTTGTCAAAAATAAATGATATGCAAAAATATGCATGCAAGGAAACTCATATATGGTTTTCTTATATGAAGGTATGGCTGGACGTGTTCAAGACTTCATCACGATCCGCATTGGTTCCCTTTGGGTTGATGTTCCCATGGTTCCCGTTCAAGCTGCTTCCAACGCTTCGCTCCACACCACGGCTGCATCGCCAGCTGTAGCTGCTCATGACCAAGAGGTCAATTCCAAGCCTGCTGAAGGGTTCACCCCTGTCATGTCCAAAGCTGCAAAGCGGCGGGCAAGGAGAGTTGCTGCCAAAGCGAGGATGATGGCCTCCAATGTGCACAAGGCCACATCCTCCAATGCACTCACCTCTGGTTCGTCCAAGCCTAAGGGCACAAAGCCCTCAAGCTCTAAGATGGTGCCAAGGTTCCGCCCCGCCACACTGGGGGAGTGGCCTGTCTGCGCTAAGAGGGCGCCGCCATCCAAGTCAACACCACCAACGATGTCCTCTTCATCAGCTCCAAAGGCAAAGGGGGCGATGCCACCCTCGACCGCGCCTATGAAGCCCAGGGTTTGTTCATCCAATGCTGCCCCAAGCATACTGGGGGCTCCACCTGCAAAGACTGCAACAACGACAGCTTTCCCACGTCCAAATAGAGGGATAGTGTTGCTGGATCAACCTCAACACCTGCAGCCTTGCAACAAAGTGGAGGGAGAAATTAACCCTCAATGTCCTGCCAACAAAGGAAAGAAAGTGGTGACGGAATATAGCACGTCGTCCACTGACAGTGGCTCTTCTATAAAAAGTCGACTTCGAGTTGAAGCCCCTGAATTCATCCCTTCGCCAGTCTATAATCCCAGCGAAGATCCATTTAAGCATGAGCTTCGGTGGCAAGGGATTTATCTATCTCCCAATGATATAGAAAGGGGGCATGTGGATCCGGCGGCGTCACTCTCTGACCCTATATCATCAGAGGTGGCTCTACCGCGACCCTCTGCACAAGATTCTGTGTCTCCAAAGCGACACCGTCGACAACAACAAAACATTCAACAAGCATGGGATGATTTCTCCAACAAACTTGACTCCATGACGAATGCACAACGTGCTCATGTCTGCGATTCAATCTTGACACAACAAAGAAGAGAATATCATAGGATTCAAAATGCTGCAAGACAAGCTTTTCAGGCTTCCATGGAGAGAACCATATGCCAGGACCTTAGAAACTTGCTACCTGGAGCTTCCACATCCTTAGATAATATTGAGGGTGAACTCATGAGACGTGCGGAAGCTCTGGCTAAATTACCCGAGTACCATGAGTTCATAAAAAAGGACTCACGGCGTGGGAAATATGCAAAGCAAGCTGCCAATGTGCGGGCAAAACGTGCTGGCTTAAAGCAAAGAGAGTTGGCAATACCAACTGACTCTACATCTAGTTGGGTGCGAGGTGATGCATCATCAAGCCATGCTGGTGGTACCCAAAATGAGAAGAAATCAAACAACAATTTTGAGGTATTTTCTTCGATGCCGGTGAGTGTTGAGGAGGCAGCCTGCGACACAAGTGATGCTTCCTCCGCTTCTACACACTTCAAAAGAAAGAAGCCTCGCAAACAAATTCCACTGGGTCATCGTCCGGTGACTCGGAGTCTAACACATTCTGGTAATTCAAGAAGTCATGCAATCTATGTAGGGTCTTACAATCCCCTATTTGATGATTCTTCTAATTTTGAAAATGAATTATTGGATACTGCAGGCTCGGCTGATCCAAGCCCCCTAAATGGTGAGGATAAACAAGCCCCAAGTGATGATGACTCACAATCTCTAAATAGTGAGAGTGAGCATGAAAATGCTGAGCATGAAAATGCGGAGCAAGTCCTTGCTACAAATGAGGCTCAATCCGTTGAAGAGCAAATGGCCCAAATGGTGAATGCACTACAACAAAAGGAACAAGAATTGGCTACTCTCCGTGAGCAATTGGCCAACAATAGAAATCGTACAAATGATGCGGATGCTTCTACCAGTCATAATGGTCCCCGTCCTCCGCCTGAAATCACACTTGAGTCCATACAAAGGATGATATCTGAAGGTGTAAGGGCGCAATATATGCAAACGCATTACTCCATGCGTCCGGGGTATGTTAAACCATACCCACCGGAGGTGGACATGGTACCATTTCCAAACAATTATCGTCAACCACAATTCAGCAAGTTCAATGGGACTGGGTCACCACATGAACATGTGGCTCATTTCCTTGCTGCATGCCAAGATACAGCACACAATGGTGCTCTCCTGCTTCGCCAATTTGTGCAAACCTTATCTGGTCCAGCTTTCACATGGTATAGCAAGCTAGCACCTGGTTCTATTCGTTCATGGGAACAAATGCAAGATGCTTTCTTGGAGCGCTTTTATAGCACTCAAAGAACGGTGGGCATAATCGAGGCGACTCAAACTTTACAAAGGGGAAATGAGAAAGCTGCAGACTTCATCAATAGGTGGAGGAATTTAAGCCTCCATTGCCCACAACCTATCACTGAACCGGAAGCGGTTCGCATGTGCATGAATAACTTGAGCCCAGATATGGCCATCTATCTTCAAGGTGTGAGACCAATAACATTTGAAGAGTTGTCTTCGAAGGCTACAGACATAGAGAATTATATGCATCATGTTTCTCGCCAACCAAGGACATTCAATAAGCCGTTGGACAAAAATAATCAGTGGGATAAACCAACCTCTTCTAAGCCAAAGCAAATGCAGGCTATGGAGACAACTGTGGGACCCCAAAAATTCCAAACTGGGGGCACCACCCCTAAATTCCTAAATAAAGGGGATGCGTCAGCTCCTAGGAGGCCAACTCTTAGCGAGCGTCAAAATAGAACATATTCCTTCCCTGTTGAAGAGGTCGAGGATCTCTTTATAGGCCTACGAGAGTTAAAACTTATTGAACTCCCTAAGCCAAAAAGGCCGGAAGAGGCTTCAAAATTCAATGAGCCAAATTTTTGTCACTTTCATCGCATCTTGGGTCATACTCTCAAGGATTGTTTTGTGGTTAAGAACCTGATACAAAAGCTCATAGATGAAGGCACCATAGATGATGATCTACTCAAAAGCATGAAGAGTGGAAAGAAAGCGGCTACATCAAATGTTGCTACCTTTCAAAATGATCCGGTGAGTTGTGCAACTCTAAAAATGTGGCCAACCTATGATCGATATATGATATCACAACCTGAGCATGTTAACATGTCTTTCTTAGGGTATCCACAATAGCGGGCTGAGTGCCAGCATGAAGGCAAGGCTTTCCTTCGGTGGATCCACACCCCAAAACGTGGGCCATCAAGTCCCCAAAGATCGGGAGAGCGTTGACAGCAACTCTCAAGACAACTTGCTCTTCGACGAATGATGGAAAAGGATGAAGGCCCGCGCTTCTACCAAAACACCAAGAAGCGCGAGGACGACTCCTCCGAAGAATATGCTGCTTTCCCCGTTGGAGTCTTTGAGGACGATGAGGAGTCTCTTCACTTCCCTGAGGAAGAGACACCTGAAGTTGATGAAATTCAGCTTAGATCAGGCCGCCAACTACCTAGGCCGTCTCCTCAACAAAGAAACCCCCCTAATGTAACTCCGAGTGATGTGACTGACCATGCTCCTAATGCGTCGGTCAAGTATGATGTAATCACGCACTTGAAGAAAATACCAGCTATGCTTTCTGTGTATGATGCTTTGTGTCTCTCTTGATTTATTTAAAAGCATTTATTATGGCACTCTCTTTCCCGAAGATTATAGGGTTGAGGTTTCACAAGCAGAAGTAAAATTACCCCAAACTCAAAGCATTACGTTCGATGACGAAGATCTGTTGTTAGGAAACAAAAAACACAACAGGCCCCTTTTTATGTTCGGCGAGATTGATGACCTTCCCGTTAATCGCATAATGATTGATGGTGGTTCAGCTATAAATTTGTTACCCTTGCGCACTCTTAAAAAGATAGGGTATTCTAAAGGAGACCTATGTCGCTCGAATGTTGTTATTCATGGCTTCAACCAATCTGGTCAAGAGGCATTGGGTACCATATCCTTGGTTCTAAAGTTTGAAAATCTCATGACATATGTAAACTTTCATGTGATTGATGCAGCTACGTCATATAATGCCCTCATCGGTCGCCCATGGCTGCATGAGAATGGAGTTGTCCCATCCACCCTCCATCAATGTATCAAGTATAAAGATCCTTCGGGAGACATAGTACGGATTTGTGCTGATAAGAAGCCGTTCACTATAGCAGAGGCCTTCTATGCTGATGCAAAGTTCTATTTTGAGCCTGTTGATAAGGTTTCAAAACCAAAATCAACATTGATGTTAGAACAAAATATTCCAAAGATAGAAAATGCAGTGTCTTCATCAAGCAAAAAGATATATCAATACGTACCAAGTGATCAAAGGAAGAAAGGCGATCCAATATTTCGCGTCATAAATAAACCCTCGCATAATAGAGGTATTTCCTTTCCAACTCCTTTACCTCCTTTGGTACAATATAAAATAAAACAAGGCCAAATTGAAAGGGAGAATAAAAGTAAAATGTCTGCACAAATTACTCTATTAAATAGAGATGATAAAACATTGCCAATCTCTTTATATGATAATAAAGTTCTTTACATCATGCAACAGATGGGCTATGACATATCCACTGGTCCTTCTCTATGCAACGGCCGGGGGCAACTCGCACCATTTGAAAAGCTGATGTCCCAGGCTCAATTTGAAGCTCTACATCAAGATCAAACATTAAAACAAGAAAAATATGGGTTAGGATATGAGGTGAATATGACTTCGCCGAACCTCTCGATGCTACCGAAGCATCTCCACAAATGGAGGATGGAAATCAACCAACTATTGATGAGTTGGAAGAAATTAATATTGGTACGAAGGATGATCCCCGTCCGATCTTCATTAGCAAACATCTATCCAAAGAAAGTAAGGAAGAATACCATAAATTTCTTTCTGCAAATAGAGCTGTGTTTGCTTGGTCTTATGAAGAAATGCCACGTCTGGACCCATCTGTTGCCTTGCATAAATTGGCCGTTCGAAAAGATGTTCCACCGGTGAAGCAAGGACAAAGAAGATATCGCCCCGAGCTTCTTCCACAAATTGAAGCTGAAGTTGATAAGCTCATAGCTGCTGGGTTTATTCGAGAAGTAAAATACCCTAAATGGGTGTCTAGCATTGTGCCCGTTAAAAGAAAAATGGGCAAATTCGTGTATGCGTGGACTTTAGAGATTTAAATAAAGCATGTCCCAAAGACGATTTTCGATTCCAATCTCTGAAATCTTGATTGATGCTACTATGGGTTATGAAATATTTTCCTTTATGGATGGCTTTTCTGGTTACAACCAAATAAAAATGTTGCCCGAAGATGAGGAATTAACAGCGTTCCGTACTCCCAAGGGTATATACTGTTATAAAGTAATGCCCTTCGGACTAAAAAATGCGGGTGCTACATATCAACGTGCAATGACCATTGTTCTTGATGGCTTACTGTATGAAATTGTCGAGTGTTATATAGATGACATCGTCGTGAAATCTAAGCATGAGAAAGACCATTTAAAACACTTGGAACTGGTGTTTCAGCGCCTTAGAAAACATAAGCTTAAAATGAATCCTATGAAGTGCGCCTTTGGCGTTTCTTCTGGGAAAATTCCTTGGCTTTATAGTCACTAAGCAAGGCATTCAAATTGACCCTACAAAAATAAAAACAATTGTCAACATGCCTCAACCAACGAACTTGCATGAATTAAAAAGCCTCCAAGGCCATTTAGCATACATTAGGAGGTTCATCTCAAATTTATCTGGGAGATGCAAGCCTTTTTCCCGCCTCATGAAGAAAGGAGTCCCTTTTAAATGGGACCAAGCATGTCAAAATGCATTTGATGATATTAAGAAATATTTAACAAATCCTCCTGTTTTGTGTGCGCCAATCAAAGGGCGGCCATTAATTCTTTACACGGCAGCTATGCCGGCCTCATTAGGTGCCCTTTTAGCACAAAATAATGATCTTTGGGAAAGAAGTATCCCTATATTATCTAAGTCGCACCTTGCTGGGGGCAGAATGCAATTACCCTGATATAGAAAAAAATATGCCTAGCACTTGTATTCGCAGCTCAAAAGCTCCGCCATTACATGCTAGAACATACAGTACATCTCATTTCAAGAGCTGATCCGCTCCGACATATCCTAAATAAAATGACATTATCAGGTAGATTGGCTAAATGGGCAATGCTCCTTTCACAATTTGATATTATGTTTGTGCCGCAAAAAGCCGTTAAAGGTCAAGCTTTGGCTAACTTCTTAGCTGCACATCCTATACCCGATGACTTTCCCATTGATGAGGATCTACCGGACGAGGTTGTTTTCACCACCACGGTGGCCAATTCTACGTGGCAAATGTTTTTCGATGGCGCTTGCCGAAAATCTGGAGCAGGTGCGGGAGTCGTGTTCGTCACCCCCGATGAAGCAATAATCCCATACTCCTTCACACTAACTTCAGCCATTTCAAATAACGCCGCTGAATATGAGGCTCTAATTATCGGGTTGGAAATAGCCCGTAATATAGGTCTAGACACACTTTCTGTATACGGAGACTCTCAATTAATTATTAATCAATTGTTGGGAACATATACTGTAAGGAAGGAAGGGCTGTTGCCATATTTTCAAAAAGCTAAAGAGCTTATGTCTCTATTCACTGATCTAAAAATTCAGCATGTCGTGAGAAATCAAAATGAAAAAGCCGACGCGCTAGCAAGCTTAGCAGCTAGCATGTCTCTAAATCCATATGAAATGATGGAAGTTCATGTAGAAGAAAGAAGAATACTCCCCATATTAGCTGAGGAAGATGCCATGCCATCTACTTCAGCCATGACCATAGATACATTCGAAATTGAGATGGGTGATTGGAGAACACCTTTTCTCAATTATTTACTTCATGGGTATTTGCCCCTAGATTCCAGGGAAAGGTCTAGAATTCAAAAGAGATCAATAAATTATACATGTATAAATAATGCGCTTTATCGGCGTTCTTGTGATGGTATTCTACTTCGTTGCCTTGCCGGAAATGAAGTGATTGAAGCCTTAAATGAAGTGCATTCTGGAGTGTGCGGTGCGCACCAATCTAGGCCTAAGTTGCACTACCAACTAAAACATCTAGGTTATTATTGGCCTACAATGTTTGATGATTCCATGAATTTTGCAAAGAAATGCCATGAATGCCAAATACATGGTAATTTCATACATCAACCTCATGAGCCATTGCATCCGACTAATATGTCATGGCCCTTCGAAATGTGGGGAATGGATGTGGTTGGGCCGATAAATCCTCCATCCTCCAAAGGACACAAATTTATCCTTGCTGCTACTGATTATTTCTCTAAGTGGGCAGAGGCTGTAGCATTAAAGGAGGTCAAAGCGGAAAATGTGGAGGACTTTATAAGAACCCATCTCATATATCGATTTGGGGTTCCAGCTAGAATAATATCCGATAATGGACCTTCGTTTAGAAATAAATTAATGGAGAAGATGTGTGCCAAATTTAAAATTAAGCACCACTTTTCCACTGGTTATAATCCAGCCGCTAATGGTCAAGCCGAAGCATTCAATAAACTACTATGCAAGTTGCTTAAAAAGGTGGTTTCACAAAATAAGCGACATTGGCATGAAAAGTTACTCGAATCCTTGTGGGCATATAGGACCACGACGCGAACGCCAACAAAAATGACTCCCTACTCACTTGTGTATGGAGGAGAGGCAGTCTTACCATTAGAGGTGCAAATTGCTTCCCTAAGAGTTGCTATCCAAGAGGAGCTTAATGAAGACGAATCAACAAAGTTACGCTTAAAAGAACTAGACAACCTCGAAGAGAAACGACTTCACGCATTACAAAACTTAGAGGCATACCAAGCTAGAATGTCTCGAGCTTTTGATAAGCGCGTCAAGAGAAGATCATTCAAAGAGGGAGATTTGGTTCTCTCAGTCATTCGGCCTATGAATATTAGTCACCGAATGCAAAGTAAATTCGAACCTAAATGGGAAGGCCCTTACATTGTGAAGGACGTATACTCCAGTGGCGCTTATAGAATCATATCGCCTGATGGTGAATATTGTCCCCCACCGGTAAATGGAAAGTTTTTGAAGCGCTACTACGCATAAAAAAGATATAATCCGCTCCATTGCTCATGAGCTTAAACTGTAAGCAGGAAAAAAATGCTCCCTCATGAGCCTAAACTGAATGAAATAAAAAATTCATCACTGTGCTCCATTGCTCATGAGCCTAAACTGTAAGCAAGAAATAAAAGACAAAGGATATCATTCCGCTGCTTCATAAGCCTAAGCTAAAGCTAAAGAAATCATCATCATGCTCCTACACGAGCCTAAACTGTAAGAAGAAAAAATTCGCACTCCATTGCTCCTATACGAGCCTAAACTGTAAAGAAAAAAAAAAGAAAAAAATTCCGTGCTCCGTGCTTCATGAGCCTAAACTAGAAGTAAAAAAAAAAGCTCCCCCATGAGCCTAAACGGAATGAAATAAAAAGATCTCCAAGCTCCATTGCTACATGAGCTTAAACTGACAGCACAAAAGAAATGTTCAGCAGCTTCATGAACGTAAAGTAAAGCTAAACAAAAAATAATACAAGTGCTCTACACCTGCGTGAGCCTAAACTGCTGCTTCATGAGCTTCTAATATGAGCGGAAAAAAAAAAAACAAAAAAACGCTCCATTGCTCACGAGCCTAAACTGCTAGTGCCCCCATAAGATTGGTGGCTGTAATCTGAAAATGCATGCCCCATGGCTCTTAAATTCAAACTCTAGGCCAAGAAAAGAATATGAATATATTATGCTCAAACTCGATGTCTTCCATGAGCAAGATATAATGATCAAGCAGGTACGGAGTTAGCATACCCTCAGTATGATGTGAGACTATACACCAACGCCTGATCAATGCTATTTCCATGCGAAAATCTGCATGTGAATCAAGTGCCCCAAAATATATTTCCAAAGAAAAATGAAACAGAGATCACAAACAGAAATCTCAAGTTTCGAGCTCCTGATCCGTCAACATACACATAGTAGTTTCCGCATCCGGACCTCGAGGGGGCATCTGTTGGCACTGATTTTGGCTCTATCCAAAATGTGTGAAATATTTACGTTATATCAAATAAAATAATGTATATAGGGTCATGTACCATATACGGTCAAATGCCATGTAACTATGAAGTGCAAAAAAAAAAAAAAAAAAATGATATGGTCAAAAAGATAATGAAATTGGTATGCTATAATATTTGGCTATGAAACATAATGCATTTAAATATGCATGGCGAACAAAGACATATGCAAATATGTATACTCAAGTATTGTGTAATCGAAATGACACGTATATATATAGCGGGGTGATTACAATTATCACAACGTAAAAGCTAAAGGAGGAAATAATAAAATAAAATAGATGCAAAGGTACATATGCAAGCACGCTAGCTAGTTAGCTACGGCTGCACGTGTACACCGACTAGGCGTGTACATAGGCCTACTCGGGGCATAGGTAATAATTTTCTATTTAATAGATTAATAAATGGAATGGAATTAATATGAATATAAACAAATAATCAACAGGCAGGAACGAAGTCCCTGTGCGCGCGTGTGATATATTCAAACGGGTCAACAAGGCATTGGCCAGGCCGAGTCATGCAACCTCCATGGACTGCACGATTGCCACAACCATGGACCGCGCGCTCCGTTGATTTAAAAATGGCGCCGCGCCGGCATCGCTTAATCACGGGATTAGCAAATACGGGATTAGCAAATAAATCAAACTCAAGAGCGCCAATAGTCCTGGCAACTACTCCCGCCGCTTTGGCCTGGACGTGGCTTCAAAACAGAAGAACCGCCTTGCCGCTTGCTTTATAAATACCAGGCTGCTGCAAGCGTTTGAGACCCCCGCTCCATAGATCACCGTCAGGCTGCTGCGCTGCTCGCCAAGCAACACAGCGCCGCCAGGCTGCCAACTGCCCACCGCAAACACTACATCGTCGAGCAATCCTTCGTTCCGCACCAGCGAGGCATACGCCGGAGCAAGGCGCCGCTGCAAACCGCGTCGCCATCGGAGGACCGAGGAAGGTGAAGATCTCCACCGTGCCACTGCCTCTGTCTCTCAGTCTGCTCTGGTTTTCGGAGGCAAATCAAAGAGCCACGCTCTTGCTCCTATCTCTCGGCAAGGGACGCGCCAGGGAGCTCCGTTCCTGTCTCTCCTTCTTGTTCTGGTCTGCGGCAACCTCATCGTCAATACGAGCACTCGTCCTCTATTCTGGTGAACAGGGCCTCCGTTCACGGACATCATGTTCTCGTAAAGGTATAAGGGCCAAAAGGCCGCGCTATGCATATGGGTCTTACCCCGATAAAAGGTAAATGCATCGGTGATGGCTGCGCTGTGCGCATGGGCTGCGGCCCCGGTAAAGCCAACAAATGCCTTGGTGAAATTCGGTTTGGACGCGATTTGGCTCCATCCCGTGGTTAAAGTTTGGGTCGGACGCGATGTGGCTCCACCCCAGTTAGAAGCTTCTGGTTACATGGTTCATGGTAAAATTGGGTTGGACCGGTTATGTCCCTGATATGAATTTGGTTGGACGCGTTGTGGCTCTAACCCGGTGAAAGATTCATGGTACAAATTGGTGGACGCGTTTTGGCTCCGCCCGGTAAAATTGATGTGGACGCGATTCGGCTCCATATCCAGATGATCTATATATGTTTTTGTCACGGCAACATCGTCATATTTATATGCATATCATGCATCAAAGAAAATAAAGAACTTGCAAGCCACGGTCATGAACATAAATCATGTGTCGGTTTCTTATCAAATCAAAGAAATAGTCATCCGTGCATGAGAAGCAATGTCAAAAATTGTGCGTGTGTATATACATGCGCCCATATCAAGTTTAAATTAGAATGCTAAGTAAGTGTCGCATACATGCAGCATGCATATATATAAAAAAAAATGAAAGATCCAGCTGTTCACTACTGCCTGCTAAATAATGCATTCCTGCTGCCGTGGAATCAAATATTGTTAATCATGCATTAAACAAATTTAGGCCTATTTTAAATTGCGGCTAAACCATAGAAAATTGGCTCCTTGATGTGAAGTTCCAAGCCATGACCGCTTATGCTAGTTAAACCTGCTATGGCGCCATGGTCAAAATAACCAGAATGTCTCAAAGATAAATATAGGCCTAGCTAAGTCAAACAAGCTTTGTCATATTCGTCATATTTCCAAATGTATCATTTATACCCATCAGCGGCCATCCAAGTGCCTTGCATCAGGGATAAATTAAAACATTGCATCTTAGCTAGATTGCATCCTTATCATGCCTAGCTAGGTTAAACAAAATAAAATAAAATAAATGCAATTAAATAACACGACACATGCAAATCCTTGGCCATAAATGCCAACGATATGATCATGTGCACTAGCTTCGACAAACCAAATCGACCCCATTTGCCGTGCCTAAGCTTGGCACAGCAATATATTTCTCCAAATCTTGACAAATTAAGTATATTGACTTAGCCCAAATAAATGTTGCACCGTAAGCCAAATACATATCAGAGCTTGCTCGTTCATGGCCTGCATGATATGATAAGGCTATCAAATTTAATCTTCTGTATATATATATATATATATATATATATATATATATATATATATATATATATAGATCACCTGCATACATGATACAGTGCACTATACATTAAAGACATGGTCGTGCGATCAAGTGCAAAATATATGTTTGCATATCCGTCATCAGCAACTACAAGACTGAAGACCCTTTGTTTTTTTTTTTTGTAGTTTATAATAGGAAGCCATATGATGTAATCTTATTTTTCATGTACTCATGTTGGAACTCTTAATCAGGGGTGTTCTCTACGGAGATGTAATTAACATAATTTTTATGCAAATATAAGAATTATGGAAGTATGGACTCGCAATACCTGTTCTTTTACTTTTGTCCCAATTAAACTTAATAAAAACTAAATTTGTCTCTGCTGACGCGGAGGCGGGTCTTAGCCGCCCGTTTCCCCGGCATCACTATTGTTTTACTTGCGTCGGTTGTAGCTTCTTTTGTGTATTGTAGTTAGGAGCTAGAGCTAAGGTAAACTAGTGCCAAGTAGGTTGTCAATGTTGAATGGTGTTTCTTGTCAAAAAAAAAATGTTGAATGGTGTTGTGATCTGACTACAGACCAGAATTCTTGGTTGAAGGTCAGCACATAACGTCATATGATGGTGCTTTTCAACAAGGAAATCCCTTCTGAACATGCATGCCAGTAGAATTTGAGGCCTAGCTGTGAATGGCGGGATTTTCACAGCAGTTGGTTCGATTTCTCTGCGGTTTCATTTCATGGTGTGATAGGAGCTCTTAAAGATGGACTGCGTGAACTTGTAGTCTTGGACGGTTGGACCCATGGGTCATGGATGGATGGATTCGGAGCGAAGTTCTTTCTTTTTGCCGAAAAAAAGGTAATATATATTCAAGAGGTGTTGGATAACTATTGGAGTCTTGGACGGTTGGACCCATCGATTTGGAGCAAAAGTCCCTTCTTTTCACAAAAAGAAATATATTCAAGTGGTATGGAGGGATGGGAGAGCAACATCACGTGGCATATTACCTCGTAGAACTGGCTAAAGAATACGTGTTGAGCTGTCGCATCGCAATAGCAATCGCATTTGCAAATGATGAATGGAGAAAGCTATTTTTCTTGAAAATAAGCCCGATTCTGGCAAAATATTCAGTGAAGATCATCTCTTTGGCAAAATTGTAAAAACCCCTCTAGAAAAAAATATACTTTCTCCGTTTTCAAGTATAAGACGTTCTGATTTTTTTTAGATATATTGCTCTTGCACTATGTATCTATATATAATATATATCTAAATGCATAACAAAATATATATACCTAGAAAATTAAGAAAAATATCTTATAATTTAGAATGAAGGGGATACTTAGTATTTTCTTTTAAAAAATAAAATGATACATATCTATAGTTTATACGTAGATGTACATTGTCACAAATTTGATATTCAAACTCATGTTAGAAAACTCATAAGAAAAAATAATTTCTAGGCCATGTAGACTACAAGACATTCTTCATATATTGTCTTGCAATGCATATAAACCTAATTTTTTTTCTAATGAATTTTTTGAGATGGAGTCTAAATCTTAAATTTTGTGATAATATACATCAAGAGGGGCACTATGGATGTGCATCATTATTTCAAAGATTTTAAAAACTAAGTATGTTTTTCTAGGAGTTCTTTCACGATTCAATCAAAAAGGTGACTTGCATCAAATATTATGTGGGTATAGATAAAAAAAAGTAAATATTTAGATAACTCTAAGAATTAAGGTCTGATTGGTAAGATTCTGGCTCATGCAGAAATGTCTATGGCTCTAGCTCCTCTCAAGAAGCAGCTTCTTTAGTGAAGTTGAAGCCTTTTAGTTGAAATGTTTGTCAAGATGGTTTCTCTCGTTTCATTAAATAAAGAGTAAATTACATTACCACGCAACATGATAGGTGGGGGCAGATTTATCCAACTATTTATAGTCTGCTCAAATAGTTATAATAATAACTTGCAAATTGGTGTACGTACGGTACCAACACCGCTAGTGTGACAAACATAATAGGTGTTGTTTATTGCAGATTTATGGCATTTAGGATAGTGTGGAATAGTTTAAATGGTTTTGGCAACATCACAAAGCAAAGTGATCCACAACGTTAATCTCACATAAGCCACTAGCAATGTACCATCATGACCAAGAAGCCAGTGCTGCTCCTTGTAAATATATAGTTAGTGTCTATTGTTCTTGAAATTTAATCCTTTATTTTAATCATGCCAAGGTAGGTTTTCACACGAGGATGGCCGCTGGTATACAACATGAATCAACTTTACTAGTATTAGTTCAAAACTTGTAGGACTGGAACCATAGCGTTTCTCTGTTTTTGCTGCAGTCTGACCCACCTTCCTCCATATCTCCATTGCCTGAAATGAACCACAAGGTAGGAAATCCAACGATAGAAATCCTGAAACATAAATCCTGCCCGCCACCACAAGTATATAACCACAAGCACCCACTCGAATAAACGACAGTACGAAAGATAAGTAACTTTTTGGCAGAAGTATCAGTGTGGTCATGCAGTCATGCTTCACCAGCTATGGCACCATCACCCTGCCTAGCATTGCAGCAACCTGCATCCTCACTGATCCATGAAAGTTCTCTATTCGTTCTAAATTATAAGTCGCTTTGACTTTTTTTGGTATATCCATTTTGCTATGTACCTAGATATAATAATGTGTTTAGATACGTAGTAAAATGGATGAACTAAAAAGTCAAAGCGATTTATAATTTGGAACGGAGGGAGTATGTAAGGTCTCTTACTATTTAATAACTGATAGAATCATGCCGTGTGTGGCAATTGGATTCAAATAACACCATTTCAAATTTGACCCTGCATTGTACTATTACCAAAGCGTCGTCCACCTTGCCGCAGGCTGAGTCACTGCCACGATTGATCGACGGACGACATGCAAGTCGACACGGTGACAGACTATGCAGTCATCGAAGCAAACAAAGGATTTTATTACAGGTAAAACTATAATTTACACATATCACACTCTCGGCTGGAACCGTTTGTGCTTCTTTTTTTCTTGTTTTTTTTTCCTTCTTCTTTGTTTTTTTTTTTTACTTATTCTCTTTCTCTCGGCTGGATGCAATCATCGAAGCAAACAAAGGATTTTATTACAGGTAAAAGTATAATTTACATATATCACAGAAAGCTACCACCACTACTACAGAACAGGCCTTTGGTTACTTGGGCAAAATGAGGAATAGCTCCCGAAACAATGGCGCCCGGGACTAAAAGCACCTTTAGTCCCGGTTGGTAACACCAACCGGGACTAAAAGTCCCCAGCCCAACGGCCATGGTGTCAGGCATCTGCAGGGGTGACTTTTAGTCCCGGTTGGTGTTACCAACCGGGACTAAAGGTCTATCTTTAGTCCCGGTCTGTGACACCAGCCGGGACTAAAGGTTTTGTCCCGGTCTGTGACACCAGCCGGGACTAAAGATAGGACTTTAGTCCCGGTTGGTGTTAGGGACCGGGATTAAATCCTCCCCCCCCATATTTGAATCCTTCCTCCTCTCCTGGCCGAGCTGCCCGAGCTCACTTTCTTCTTTGTTCTTCATGTTCTTCATGTGTTCTTGCTTGATTTGTGCTCCCATCTCCGGCTATTGATTCATTTCATCACTTCTACGCCGTCATTTACTTGTTTAGAGGTTACTAACTTCATCTTCTCAAGTTTTAGCTGCAGGTTATCTCATTTTGTGGTGTTATACATGTGGTTTTTTATTTTTTGATTTCTACACTATTTTAAACTTCAATCACTTCATCGTTTGAATATTTTAATGTAGATAACTACAATTAAGACCCTAAAAATTAGTATACACCATTTATTACTATTATGTCTACCATATCTTTTGGTTTAGTTAGAAAAATACTAAATTTATGGTTTCTCATTATAATTAGTTTTAAAAAATTAACATTTGAAAATACTTTAGTTTATAATCTGAGATCGGGTTAATTACTTAATTATAACTAAGTATGAATAATACATTTGAAGGATTATTTAATTATAACTAAGTATGAATAATACATCCGTGATCGGGTTTATTAGTTAATTTAAACTAGTATGCCTACCATATTTGTTGATTATTTAGAGAAATAGAGAACTTTGGTGTTTTTTTAATTTTGCTTGTTGAGAAAAATTAGAAATAGAGAATTTTAGGTTATTTGTTACTTTTATTTCTGTAGTAAAAATTAGAAACTTATCATACTTTATGTTGCGATGCAGACAATGACACGTGGTTGGATGTACAATGCCGATCGCCGCTCCAAAGAATTCATTGACGGTGTGCATTATTTCTTAAGAGTGGCCGAGAAAAATAAGCGGGATGGATTCATACGTTGCCCATGTGCCTTGTGTCAGAATTTGAAGGAATATTCTAGCTCTAGAAATATTCACTCACATTTGTTGAAGTCGGGTTTCATGCCAAACTATATTTGTTGGACCAAGCATGGAGAAACCAGGATAATGATGGAAGAATGTGAAGAAGAACAAGAACAACTGGAGCCTAACGACCTTATTGCTCAATTCGGTGGCTTTGATGATACAGCAATGGGAGAAGCTGAAGAAGAGGGAGGTGCTCTTGGTGAAGGTGATGCTCTTGGTGATGCCATTCGTGATGCACAGAAAGAATGCGAAAGTAAAAAAGAGAAGACGAAGTTTGACCGCATGCTAGAAAATCACAAGAAATTACTATACCCATCCGCCCAAGATGGGCAAAAAAATTGGGTACAACACTGGAGTTGTTGAAATGGAAGGCACAGAATGGTGTATCCGATAAGGCATTTGGACAATTACTGAAGATCCAAAAAAAGATGCTTCCGAACCCTAATGAATTGCCCACCACTACGTACGAAGCAAAACAGGTCGTCTGTCCTTTGGGATTAGAAATCCAGAAGATACATGCATGTCCTAACGACTGCATCCTGTACCGTGGCAAGGACTATGAGAATTTAGATGAATGCCCCGTATGTAAAGCATCACGGTATAAGATCAGGCGAGATGACCCTGGCTATGTTGAGGGGGAAGAACGTCATAAGAAGAAATTCCCTGCAAAGGTTATGTGGTATGCTCCTATAGTACCTCGTCTGAAACGTCTTTTCAGAAACAAGGACCATGCAAAGTTGTTGCGGTGGCACAAAGAAGACCGTAAGGTAGACAACATGTTGAGACACCCTGCTGATGGGTCTCAGTGGAGAGCAATAGATAGAGAATTTCCAGAGTTTGTAAAAGACGCAAGAAACTTGAGGTTCGCTTTAAGTACGGACGGTATGAATCCTTTTGGTGAGCAGAGCAGTAGTCATAGCACTTGGCCTGTTACACTATGTATCTACAACCTTCCTCTATGGTTATGCATGAAGCGAAAGTTCATTATGATGCCGGTGCTCATCCAAGTCCCGAAGCAACCGAGCAATGACATTGATGTCTATCTATGGCCATTAATTGAAGAACTCCTACTTTTATGGAGCGAAACAGGTGTTCGTGTGTGGGATGAGTACAAACAGGAACACTTCGACCTGCGAGCACTGTTGTTTGTGACAATCAATGATTAGCCTGCTCTAAGTAATCTTTCAGGGCAGTCAAACAAGGGATATAATGCATGCACACACTGTTTTGATGACCTTGATAGTATATATTTGAAAAAATGCAGAAAGGTCGTGTACCTTGGGTATCGTCGATTTCTTTCTATGAATCACCCAGTTAGAAAGAAAGGCAAGCATTTTAAAGGTAAAGGCGGACCACCGATGCAAGCCTCGCAATGTAAGCTGGAGAAGATGTATTTGAGATGGTTAAGGATGTGAAAGTAGTTTTTGGTAAGGGACGAGGGGGTAGCCAACCAGTTCCAAAAGATGCAGCGGGTCATGCACCCATGTGGAAGAAGAAGTCAATATTTTGGGAGCTAACCTATTGGCAAGTCCTAGAGGTCCGTAATGCGATTGACGTCATGCACCTGACAAAGAATATTTGTGTGAACCTTCTAGGATTTATGGGTGTGTATGGGAAGCCTAAGGATTCACTTGAAGCACGACAAGACTTGCAGCGCATGGAAGAGCGAGACAACCTGCATCCAGAGAAGACAGATGATGGAGGCCAATATTTAAGACCTGCTAGCTACACTCTTAGCAATGAAGAAAAAGAAATCATGTTTGAATGCTTAAGCAGCATGAAGGTCCCATCTGGATTCTCCTCTAATATAAAAAGGTATAATAAATGTGCCCGAGAAGAAATTTCTGAACTTAAAGTCGCATGACCGCCATGTGCTTATGACGCAATTGCTTCCAGTTGCATTAAGAGGAATTCTATCTCCACATGTACGTCTGGCCACCGTTAAGCTATGTGCATTTCTCAATGCAATTTCTCGAAGGCAATCAATCCACTTTGGAACTTCTTTGCTCTATAGAATGATGTGGTTCAATGTCTTGTCGACTTTTGAGTTAGTGTTCCCTCCATCCTTCTTTGATATCATGACACACCTCCTAGTTCATCTGGTCAAGGAGATCAATATTCTTGGTCCTGTGTTCCTGCATAATATGTTTCCCTTCGAGAGGTTTATGGGAGTCCTGAAGAAATATGTTCACCAGCGTGCTCGGCCAGAAGGAAGCATCGCAGGGGGCTATGGGACAGAGGAGGTCATTGAGTTCTATGTTGAATTCATTCCTGAACTTGACCCAATTGGTGTTCCAGAATCGCGACACGAGGGGAGACTGAGCGGAAAGGGAACGATAGGAAAGAAAACATACATCGGTACGGGGGACGATTATTTCAATAAAGCACACTACACAGTTCTTCAAAACTCATCCGTGGTGGAGCCGTATGTCAAGAAACACAAGGACTTTCTACGATCCTAGTTCGCAGAGAAGAATGAAGCTTGGCTTATGCGTCAGCACATGGACACTTTCAGTGATTGGTTACGAAAAGAATGTCAGGGTAATGACCAGATTGATGAGCAACTGTATTTGTTGGCTAGGCAACCATCATGGCACATCCTCACGTTCAAAGGGTACGAGATAAATGGAAATACATTTTACACCCTAGGCCAAGATAAAAAAAGCACGAACCAAAACAGTGGGGTTCGCGTAGACGCCACCGACCCGAATGGAAACAGACAAACATATTACGGCCGCATAGAGGAGATTTGGGAACTAGACTATGCACCTAATTTTAAAGTCTCTTTGTTCCGGTGCCAATGGGTCAAGAATACCGGAGGCGGGGTAACAGTTGACAAAGACTATGGAATGACAACAGTGGACCTCAACAATGTTGGTTACAAAGGTGAACTATTCGTCCTTGCTGCTGATGTGAATCAGGTGTTCTATGTGAAAGACATGTTTACAAAACAAAAGAGAGGGAAAAATGACAACAAATCAACGAATGAGCCAAAACGCCATATAGTTCTCTCAGGAAAAAGAAACATTGTGGGAATTGAGGACAAATTAGATATTTCAGAAGATTATGAAAGGGATGACCGAATCACGCCTTTCAATGTGACCAAAGTTCCGAGCATCATGATAAATGCTGAGGACACTCCATGGTTACGTCAAGATCATGACTAAGGAACATACGTCAAAAAAGAAGATCACTACTGTGCTCGCCTAATAAATAGAGTGTATTAGAGTATGTGTTGTGACACTTGTAACTTCAGATGTTTGTATTAGTTTTTTTTTATTTTATATTATTTCAAATGACTTGAAGTATTTGTTGCTAAGCATGTCCATAGTAAGAAGTTATGTGAGACCAATTTGGCATTAGAAAAAGTAATGCAACAATAATAGCATAGATAAACCAAAATAATATAATGTAAACACTCGGAATGAAAAAATAATTCAATTTAATGGTAAATATCACGTATACCACGATTTTGAAGATAAATAGTGATACATGAACAAAATTTACGTTAAAATAATGCAAAAACAAATTTTCTATTGAATACAACTACTTTAAAGTATTTTAAATAAGTCAAACATTTTTGCATTAACAAAATACTAATCATTTTTAATATTTGTGTTTGCTATTATAAGGGATGAAAAGATTTTATGTTCCCAATTTTCTAAATTAGTAACTACATAAAATAAAATAGAACTCTTATTTTTTAAGAAATTAATACCCACTCTTTTTTTTTTACTATGCAATTAACAAAAATAATCTATTTACAAATAGCATAGATAAACAAAAATAGTACATGTAAACCTTAGGGGGGAAAAACCTTTAGTCCCGGTTGGTAATACCAACCGGGACTAAAGGCTCCCCTTTAGTCCCGGGCGGTGGTACGCACCGAGACTAAAGGTTGTGCCTTTAGTCGGTGCGTACCACCGCCCGGGACTAAAGGGCTTTTTGTCCCGGTGTTCTCCACCTTAGGGACTAAAAGTCCCCCAGGTATTAAAGGGGGTCGTCTTCCTCCTCGATCCACACCCCGCACGCACGTAGCCCTAGCCGCCACCGTCTCTCCTCCGCCGTGTCTCGGGCCGCCATCTCTGCGCCGCCGTCTCCTTCAACTCGGCCGAGGCCCGCCGTCCTCTCTTCCCCGAGCAGCCGCTGCCGGAGGGAGCCGCCGCCGCCAGAGGGTCCTCCTCCTCCTCCCCGAGCACCCCGAGCCGCCGTTCGCCGTGGGGCGCCGCCTCCTCGTCCTTCTCGGCCATCCTCGCCGGCCCTCCCGGGCGCCGCCGCCTCCTTGATCTCAGCGAGATCGAGGCCCGCCGCCTCCTCCCGAGCCACCCGGAGGTGCTGCCGGCCGCCTCCCCGCGCGCGCGCCGCCTCGTCGTCCTTCTCCGGCCATCCTCGCCCCTCCCCCCGCGCGCGCCTCCTTCATTTCTTCTCCGGCCGAGCACGCCGGCCGGCCAGGAGCCGCTTTTTTCGGCCGCCCGACGCCGGCCTCTTCTTCTTCGCCACTGCAGCAGGGGAGCAGACGCCGGCCGCCATCCTTTCTCTCCGGCCAAAGCAAAGCGGGGGGCACATGCCGCCAGGGAGCCCACGCCGTCAAAGGGTGCGTCGCCGCGCGAACTTGCCGCGGTATGCATGTGTTGTGTGTTGCGTCTCGCTCGACGACCATCGAGCCGCGGAATGCGTGTATGTGTGTTGTGGTGGCCGGCCATCGAGCCGCGGAATGCGTGTATGTGTGTTGGTGGCCGGCCATCGAGTCCGAGCCGAGAGCATCTCCATGCAGGACTTGGCGGAATGCAACCATGCGATTAACGTTAAACGTGGGCAAATCAAAACTATTCGTTTTATTTGAAACCCTAACGACGTCCTAATAACGACCTAGCGGCGACTTAGCGACTAACCGGACGAACGAGACACGACGACCTAGCGGCGACTAAGCGACTTAGCGACTTATCGACTTAGCGGCGCCGGACGAACAAAGACACAATGACCTAGCGGCGACTTAGCGACTTAGCGGCGACCTAGCGGCGGCCGGACGAACAAGACACGGCGACTTAGCGACTTAGCGACTTAGCGGCGACCTAGCGACGGCCGGGCCTAACAAGACACGATGACAAAACTCCTACTTAGCGACTTAGCGACTTAGCGGCGACGGACGAACAAGACACGATGACCTAGCGGCGACTTAGCGACTTAGCGACTTAGCGGCTAACCGGACTCCTACTTATTAACCTGCTCATGTAATATGTAAGGTTTTGTAACATTGTAATATTTTAATGGAATGGCAAGTAACTTCATTAATAATAGTAATGTCATGTGACTTTATTATGTAACTTTATGTCATGTAACTTTATTAATGGTACTTTTAATTAACTTTACTAACCTCCTCATATAATATCTAAGGTTTTGTAACATTGTAATATTGTAATAGAATGGCAAGTAACTTTATTAATAATAGTAATATCATGTGACTTTATTATGTAACTTTATGTCATGTAACTTTATTAATGGTACTTTTAATTAACTTTATTAACCTCCTCATGTATATTTTTCTTTTTTCTTATGGCGCTACATGACAAATTGAATTCTAACATCTTTCACATATATTTGTAGAAATGGCCGATCCGAATGATAACATGGATGAGGCAATGATGGACCTAATCAACAGCGGCGGCAATCAAAATCCCCAAGTCCAAGGTGAAGACAATGAACAAATAGATGATGGGAGTCAAGTATTACCGATTATGAAGAACTTGTGGGAGACAATCGATGAGGTCTATCTACAATCTAGTATATATATGTATATACATGAAATTAAAATGAATGGCTTTTGTATTAATATCTTTATACTTCTTTATGTAGCCCTCTGGATCGGCGACAGCTTCCGGGAGTAGTAGAAAAGTGCGAGGCCCGAAGAAGCCGTTGGAGGGTCGGTACATTCTGTCGGAATTCGACGAGGGTACAGGCCAAGTACTTGGGGAACATTCAAAGAAATTTGTTGCGCACTGTGGATACCTTGTAAGGGACAGGCTCCCGATCAGTGCTCGAGAATGGAGGCAACGGAAAGATGACCCTACTATTAGTTATGTCTCGGATCATGACAAGGAATTGCTATGGCTAGATATCCTTCAACATTTCACGCTCGATACACAGGATGAAGCTTTGAAGGAGAAGGTTCAAATCTGGGCTATGCAGAAGATGGCCAAACAATTTCAGGCTTGGAAGAAGAAACTCCACAAGACTTTTGTTGCACATAACCGGACACCGGATTTCACCAACAAGGCCTACGTCAAGTTGAGGCCTTTTTGGGATGAGTTCGTACAGTTTAAGAACTCAGATGAGGGTCAGGCACGGATGATCCGTAATCAGGAAAATGCTAGACACAAGCAATACCACCATCACTTGGGTTCAGGTGGCTACCGGAGTGCTATTCCCAAGTGGCAGAAGCTGGAACAGGAGATTGTTGATAAGGGGATGGAACCAGAATCACTGCACTGGCCTGAGCGCGCCAAGTATTGGTTCTTCGGTCATGGGGGAACCCTAGACCTAGAGACCGGAAAGGTAGTGTACGGCGACAAGCTGCAGAGAGTGGGACAGAGAATGGCCTATGCCCGAGGATTAGTTGAAAGTGGCACCTGGCAGCCAAATAGAGAGAAGGATGAGCTGACATACGCCCTGGAGACTGCTGAACACGGTGGGCGAACAAGAGGCTATGGGGAGATATCGTGGGAGCATGGCTTCCCTAAAGATAGACCCACTTATAGAAGCCGCCAAAGAAAGAAGGAAGAGGAGGCAGAGCGATTGCGTAGGTTGGAGGCAATGGTGATGGAGTCACGCCGCGGCGGCTCGTGAAGCGATACAAATGAGAGAAAGCACTTGAAGAGAGAATGAACGAGGAAATTAAAAGGCAAGTGCAGAAAGCAAGTAAGTTCTATGCAAAGGCAAACCGCATCGAGCACGGAGTCAACATTAGCCCCCCGGCCGGTTGAAAAGCGATTTGCGCTTCCACGGAGGTGCCAACTATTCAAGACGACGTGGGGCTGCGCGCTTTTCGGTGGATGACGCCATGAAGCTAAGACAACATGTGAGCTGCATATTCCCATTGGGGCTGCCACAGTCATGGTTGCTGTCGGTGTTGTAACTCATATCGACCCTACGAAGACACCAAGAATCCATGGGGCGATAGTTCCAGCTGGATATGCTAGTGTCTCGGTGGATAGAGTTGTCAAAGGCTTCGAAAATGTGCAGCTTGAGATAGAAGGAGGTGATGGAGAGAAGACTTTAGGACAAGCAGAGAAGGCTTTCATTTGTTGGCGCAAGCGCTACATCATTATTCCTGGGGCATCACCTAGTACTCTACCACCACCTCCTCGTCATGAACCTAACCCTAGGTGCGGATGAAACTTGACGATACATTTATTCACTAACTTTATTTTGCATTCCCTTAGTTAGCGGTTTACTCATATACCTCTTTGGTTTCACAGGTGGTCACCAACATGTCATAGTGTCGCGGGTGATGACGAGGAAAAGTGCAAGACACGGCTGCATCGCCTCGGGCTGCAACGCCGCCTCCTCGGGCTCCAACGCCACCACCTCGGGCTCCAACACCGCCACCTCGGGCTCCAACCCCGCTACCTCGGGCTCCAACCCCGCCACCTCGGGCTCCAACGCCGCCTCCTCGGGCTCAAACGCCGCCTCCTCGGGCTCCAACACCGACACCGGCTGCCCCTTTGCCTCCACGTCGGGCTCCAACCCCCCCACCGGCCGCCCCATCGCCTCCACACGTGGCTCCAGCGCCAAAACCGGTGGACCCACCATTGAAGAAGAGGCCGGCCACACGATCAAATGTGTCGGCCGCCCCGCCGCCCAAAAAGAAAGCCTCTGAAAAGAAACAACCCGTCATTCCTAAGAAGCTGTCCTATGAGAAGACTGCTGCAGAAATAGATGCTTCGGTAAAGTCAGATGTGGACGGTTTCTACAAGAGACTTAAGGATGAAAGAGAATCCAAGCGAAACCCTGAGAAGCCCTACTTCTTACTAAAGCCAGAACATCTACGGCAAAGGGTTGAGGCTCAACAAAAAAAGAGGCGTGCAGCTCAGAAAGAATCATCATCTTTATCTGACTATGATCGCACTCTAACCAAATCCCTAGAAAAAGAGAAGAAGAAAGAGAAAAGAGCACGCAAGGGTGTAGCACAACTCGGGGAACAATCAAAGCAATCAGTGCCCTCGCTAGTCGTTGGGAATGAATATGGTTCAAACATCGACGTGCTAGACCCGCCAGATACCTCCAGGTTTGAACTATGAGGATCTTGAAAATTTTTTTTTGCGGACACTGGTCTTACCTTATCCCAAATGATAGCTGGGGCAGCAATTGAAAGTGCAAAAGAAATTGATCATTGGCAGAAGACATATGAATATGGCAAGAGTCTGTTCAACCCTGCGGCCCTCAGCAAACTTGGCACGCAGATGTACTTGCTAAACCGGTGGTACCTTGCGGCATATATGGCGTAAGAGCAGATGACTATATCTGCGTCCGAATTAGAAACCATCATTACTTCCGTGGTGATGATATTATTTATGTTCAATTTAATGAGCTACACCAGCTATGCCACATGGACGCTACGGACAAAGCTCTAATCACCGCTTAAATGCGTAAGTGATTCTTTCTTTTAATAATGTCATTGTAACTTATCATGTATATGTATAACTAATTACGTAAACCGGCTATACATATACGTAAAACATGATGAGGGACCTCAGAGCTAGAAATGACAAGGAGATTGGATTTGTAGATTCTTATGTTGTATTCAAAGACCCGAAGACCCCGTATGTCTTATGGAGAATTCAAACGGAGAGAAATCTACGGAGGTACTTGATCAATCAAAAGGATAAAAGATATATACTCTTTCCCTATAACTTTAAGTAAGTATCGTTATCGTGTGTACATTCTATTAAACCAATTAATCAGATCAAGTATGAAGATATATAATTATTTTGCCTACACACAAATGCAGCTATCATTGGATACTAATTGTGATTGATCTCGGCAATGTCATTTGCAAATCTATGACTCGTTGAGAAAAACCACTGGAAGATTACCAAGAAATGATAGATATTATCCAAGGGTAACTTCGATCTCTAAATATTAATTTCAGCTCTTTAACTCGGTAATAGATAATTAATAATGATCGTTTTATTGCTAGGGTTTGGGCTGGCTTCGTGCAGCAACACCGTCCAGATTTGAAAGCGTCACTTTCAAAGCCTATCCTACTTCAGTGGATTTTTGCGCCGACCACCGGGCAGAAATTTGTGTGGCTACTATGTCTGCGAATTTCTGACGGTCTATGAAAAAAGAACAAATCTTGAGCACGCAAAAGTATGTAACATGTATATATAATAAGTTCATTTCATTTATTTGTTGCTAGTTAATAAATCTTATTCATACCTCTAACTTTTTTCTTTAATGTCTATTGAAGGAGATGTGGTTGAGGCGAAGGTGTTGGATGAAGTCCGCCTAAAAGGAATCGGGGAGACAATCGCAGGTTTCTTAACGACCAAGTCCCGAATCCCCGCCGGCGAGTACTACTTCAACCCCGACGAGCCAATGAAACCAAACCAAGATGATCATTTGTACGACGATTGAGTGGCGGAGAACAATTAAGTTGTAAATACTTTATCCGTGATGGATATGTGTAAATATTATATTATGGACCTATAGACATGTATAATATATAAATAGTGTTATATAGTATATTTATATGTAATGCTCTAAATTATATAAATTATAAAAGGCGTCTACGTAAAAACAAGCCGAACAATACGCATTCAAAAATAATAATAATATAATTGTAAACCAGAAATAGAAAACCAAAAGAAAAGAAAAGGAAAAAAGAAAAAACTCTTTAGTCCCGGTTGGTAACACCAACCGGGACTAAAAAAGGGCGGCCCTGGTGGCGCACCTGGCACACCCTTTAGTCCCGGTTGGTGTTACCAACCGGGACTAAAGGTGGGACTTTTAGTCCCGGGCCGCGGAACCGGGACTAAAGGTGGGACATTTAGTCCCGAAACCTTAGTCCCGGCTCCGCAGCCGGGACTAAATGCCGTTTAGGCCCGGGGCTAAAGCCCGTTTCTGTAGTAGTGCACGATCCTAAAAGGCGCCTCTGTCCTTCTGGAGGCAGCGTATTTCACTATTTAGTGATTGACCTTCTGGAGCCTCATGTATCCAAGACGCATATTTGCTGAAACACGGAGTACCCACACATTCCAATAAGAAAAATTACATCATACCAAACAATTCATCGAGTTATCTTATTTACACATGCAAACAGACAGAATTCATGAGTGCTCAATGACAGAATTCATCGATTTTTCTAAGCAAGCTGTCTTTCCCTGACAAAGTTCTGGACAGAACTGGATCTAGGAAGGTTTTGAGATCCTTAGAGGCATGATGGGACTTAACAAATTATAAGAGACCTGTAGTACTTTTAATTAGCTTTCCATATTGGCAAAAATCACGATTTTTGGATAAAGGAAGCTCTAGGTACAGATTTTCAAAGCTAGATGTATTGTTTCCTTGGCAGGATTTTCAGTCAAGGTTTGGACTTGATTTAGGCCATCTTATTGACCCTTTATGCAAAAGTTTATACTACCAAAGTTGTAGGCTATGGAAATATCTAGTCTATATACACCTGGCATAAATAAACTGAATCTCTTAAAGGTCGTTCGGGCACATAATCCGTGCATCAAATAACTAAGCACCCTAGAGCAGTAACTATTTTTCACTCAGCAACATGAAGATAACGCAGCTGGTATGTGACACGACTGACAGATATGCATTTGTACACAATGGCGCTACAGCATTTAGCAGATTAGCTGCAGCAGCCAGCAGCCACCACCTTGAGAGAAGATGAGCTACCAGCACCTCCGGATTGGCCAGGGACCACAGATCGGACTTTGATTCCGTAAGACTGCAAATTTGACAAAATATGTACTTCTCCATATAGGAAAAAAAATCGTTTTGACAATGATACGGTCTCTAAAGTATAACTTTGACTTTATATTTTTATAAAAATACTCATCACAGAGTGATATATTTATACTTTTATAAAAGTATTTTTTTCAAGACAAATTTATTCATATGTTTTTCACATTTTCAAACCCAACAACTTAAAAGTTATTCATGATTTATGTTTCCAATGTTTGATCAAAATCTTGTCCAAAACAACATCCTTTTTCTACACAGAGGGAGTATGAGATCACTCATGTGGCAGTAACAAGATACATATTTCAGGTAAATTGTTACCGCCGTCCGCATTCTTGTAGTAGATGCTTTTTTAAGTACTTATTAGTACATTTGGATGGGTCCCACAGACGCGGTCTGCCGGTGACCTAGGCGAGGGCGACGAGCATGCGTTGGTGCCGTCATCCCCCGTGCTGCCGCAAACCTGGCTATCTAGACCATTCCTTCCTCCGCAACACGAATCTTGAAGTATTTTTTTTTCTTTACTCCCAAACAAATCCACCGCTGCCGCCACCCCTGCTCCAGCGACCTACTCATCCACCGTTGTTATCCATGGCCTCGTGATGAGCTCCTTGTAGGAGACGTCACCTCCGACGACACGGGTGGCGGACGGACGTGGGAATGGATGGGTCACTCAATCAGAAATGTACTTTTTATAGCACACAGTTTTTGGCGTGGTGTTTTCTATATTTCAGCTAAATTGTTACCGGTGTCCTAATTCTGGAAATTGACGGTTTTTAATACTTGTTAACTAGAAGGATTTTCCGCGCGTTGCCGCGGGCATATAGTAGAATTTTGATTGAATTGTGAATAAATTTAATTAGATTAGGACTGGCAGAAGTGCTATATGTTGTTTCAAATTCTACGTATAGAATACTGCATAGTTGCACGATAATGCCTAAAAATATCTGCCTATATGGAGTTCTTGTTCCTTTGAATGGTTAACTGAATCAATGGTAATAATCCTTATTTGGAGATGCCTAAGGATGAGACGATCTACTAACAGATGCATCAACATATATATGGGTTTGTCGAATTCAGAGTATACTTGTAGCCTTACAGGGAATGCAAAATCAGCTTCCAGACATGATTGATCTTTACCTAGGCTATGCCATTACAGTAAAATGTACAAAAACCACTAATAAGATACCAAAAGTTTTATTTCACATATTACAGATGAGATAATATAGAAAAAAGGAGGAATTGTCAGATGCAAAACATCGAGGGGACATACATCGAGAGTAGAAGGGGTTTCAAGGCAAAGCCGGGGGGACATGCAAGGGCACGATTCACTGGATGTCGGCGGGCCCTTGGTCATCTTCACAAGGTGCTACGGACTGCGGCAAGGTGCTGCGGACTGTGGCTGCCAGCAGTGGCGTCCTGCCAAAATGGGAGGCCCTGTACGAAACAATAAGTGGAGGCCTAATCTCTAGTGCAAAAAATAAGAAAATAATGAAATACATATCAATGTATCACAAAGTATATACTGGTATAGGCCGTTTCTAATTTTTCTATTCATGTATATATTTTAATCCGATTTGAAGACATAGCTTACAAGTTGGAATAATTATTAGACACTATATCAACCTGTGTACGTAGACAATGCATAAAAGATTAAGTAGATAAAATAGGGCCTCGATATGAAGTTCGCTAGGCGATGGCAATACTCATATATCAACGATTTGGATCTATGGCTATTTGGTAAATTGGAGACTGCTATGGAGTTTTGACGAGTTGTGGCCTTCGTCTCTCATCTAGGATTGGTAGCCGAGGAGACGATGAACAATGGCGCTGACGATAGAAGGAATAGGAAGTCAAAGTGACAAGGTGTGTGTGCAAAAGAATTGGAATCACCGCAGCCACTTTCTCCAAAAATATCATGTTATGAGCCAAAAAAATAGTTGTTATTGATTCGGTAATTTAAACGAAGCCCACAATTACTATACATACTTAGGTACTTAATAAATATTGGGGCCCCATGATTTTGGGGGCCCAGTGCGGTCACACAGCCCGCACGGGCCCAGGGACGCCCCTGCTGCCAGCACGACGGCAGTAGAACTCATGTGCACGCTAGCACGCCGCAACAAACCTGCAAGGAAGCAATAGCCAATCCACACAAATTAATGGCCGGCAACAAACTCCACTCAAATCCAAGAAAAAAAAGAAACACGAACATAGCATAATTCTTGGTGTGTCGCATAGTAGATTTAGAAGAGGAGCTATCTTCTGTATGAAGTCATCAATCTTTTATCTACCTAGAGGGCAAATGATCTTGCGTGTATAAGTGAGCAATAAGAAGAACATATATACACCATCTAAAAGATGAATGCCATCATGGATCGGAGACTCTTGACATCTAGTATTGATGATGGGGGAAAGGGGAGCAATCATTTAGCTGTTGGTTCTTGCTCCGTATCCGTGTAGCAATATATAATTATTATTACTGGATGAAACTGCTATTGGTTGTCTACGGGAAGGGGAAGGGCTAGGGGCCGCAAGCACCAGTTGGGATGTGGCCATTTGCATTTATATATGATAACTAGGTAGCATGTCCGTGCGTTGCTACGGGACAACAACTTTTGATCTAACAACACACAGATCACATGATAAGATAACAATACCATAAATTTCAATACCGTTGCTAGAGTGACATTTAGTTGTGAAGACAAATATCGTGAAATTAACACAGCTAGAGTGACATTTAGTTGTAAAGACAAATATCGTGAAATTAACACAGCCACAGAATGATGGTATCACATCTTACATACTCTACGATATAGACTTTTCGGTGATGCGTCTAAGATAATGCTTTACATCGACAGAAAGATATCTCTGATATTCATTTTTTTCGTGCACCAATAAATTCACGAATAAGTTAGTATCCATAACATAGCTAACAATGCGTGATGAGTAACAGTTTCACATGTTAGTGGTCATACGATCTAGGCGGCAGTACAAAGACATGAAAGAGAAGTGGCCATTGAAGTATCTGATGTTTGCACGAAAGTGCCTAGCATCATGGTACACGTCTTTGTACTGCCACCTAGATCGTATGACCACTAACATGCGAAACTATTACTCATCACACATGAACAGTTAGCACAAAAGCACACAATTACGGTGAACTTGTCACTCAACCAAAAAGATCCACGGAAGATTCTCTTGTACAAATTGTCATAAAGTAGTACAAGCACAAATTTGCAATATTTTTCAAGAAATTCGTCGTATCAAACAATATTAATGCAATCAATTATTCTATTCAGAACCAATAATTCTATTGAGGTAATTAATGTTTACAAAGAAAAAAAGATGTTCAGAAAATTAGTGCTCAACAAGGATCAATGAATATTGTCTCTAGATCTTAGGGCTGAGGCCGTGGCCTGGTTTTCTTTTGTTCTTCAAGTGCTGAGGCTGTTCGTGGTTGCCTTCATATGTGACCAGGGAGCTCACAGCCAACATTTTCAGTTAATAAAGCTTCTATTTCAACAACGTTGGCCAGCTCCAACTCCAAACTGGTCGAGTCCAGCTCCTCCTTGAAGCCGCCAAAACCGCATCATCACCACTGGAGGCTGATAACTTACCCTGTTCTGAACATAAGCAAAGTGACATAAAAAAGTGCTTACCTTGTAGAAGCGTTGTGGCCATAGCAAATACAGGGAAGCAACTAATCTAGATAACCTTATCTGAAATAACAAATTGAAACAATTAAGATAATGCCAAGAGAGAAAAAAGATATCCATCACTGAGGCCTTCTTAGGGGGAAACATAGATCTCTCATGGCATATAGCTGTATGGGACTCAATTTATTTTCTCAACCAAACATCAGCTTGTGGGCAATGGAACTTGGATAATAAATCCTCCACCAGGGAAGAATTTGGGAGGGCAAGATCTCCAAAGAACACAAAGGGCAGCACAACGTTAGTTGGTCATGATCTTCTTACACTGTCTTGTCTGTATGGTCTGATCAACTCGTGTATTTCCGTTTAGTCCTTAAATGGAAATGGTAAGCTTCCAGTTGGAAAAAAACTAACTTTCTGGTAGTTAAATTAAATATAGATAGCAAGTTTGAACTCTCTCACCCACAAATGAAATAAAAAAGAAGCCAAAATCTAAAAAGTCTTCTGGAGCAGCACTCCACATTGCTAGCAGGCTGAAAAATATTGATTAATTAGTGCATTAAGCACCAAATAAGGCTCGGTACTGGTTGATTGCGTAAAAAAGCAATCCAAAACAAAGGAAAAGCTCAACTTTAGATCTGTAACTCATCTATGACAATTATAAAATACATATATAATTGTACTACTACTGCTATGAGGTAGTAGAGTAATTAAATGGGAGCTAAGTCTTACTCATTAAAAGAAAACCCAGCCATCCCTTCTCCAAGAACAGGAAGAAATACCTCTGAGCATTCCAAAGCTCAGAGTCCTCTCATTCCAGGGCATTTCCTATCGCTGACATATCACCGCTCGCATGTAGTGCCTTGTCAACCTGCAAAACAGTAAGTCCTCTTGTTATCTGTATCTAGGCCTCTAATCATTTTAACAGTACAACATCCATGATGAAGTGTGTCTCAATCAGCTGACTCAAATGTTTGATGGATGAAAACAGGACATACAACAAACAGTAACAGTAAGAGCTCTAGGGCCTTGAGCTGAAACTGGACCTCTCACTTCCTGCAACAAAGGCCTCCTTCAGGAGGGTGATGGCTGATGAGAAGCCATCCTCGAGTTCTTACTTGTCATTAGAGAACGAGCATGGCCTGCAACCCTGCAGTATAAACAGTCGTGATGCCATATCCATGGTTCTTGCTCCTTGTCCTTGCTGATGATCTTGAATTTTTAATGGTCGAGGTAGTTCATGAAGAGCAGCAAGAATAAATGTAGGCAAAACATTAATACGTGATTGAAAATTCAAGATAAATTTAGGCAGATTATTATGACAATTGAAAATTCAAGATAAATTTAGGCAGATTATTATGACAGCGAGCTTCCATGGAGAATCAACAGATCATGTCATAACCACAATTTGGTGATGGAATAATAACAATTCAGATCCATTTTTTTCAATTGATATTTGTTTATTCTAATATTTTGGTAAGCATACTATAGCTTTCTAGGATTTACACAACAATCTGATGTTTTGAATAAAGAAGATGCTGCTGCAACATGGACCTTTGTAGTCAATGTTGCCTAAAAGGTGAATAGCCTATATATTAATTCAGAAATGCATACAAAACATACAATTTCCTCAAACCTGATAACAGCCTTGAATTCAGTTTGGAAAATTGGTAGGGTCTGATCTATTGAACTTGAACAACAGAGAGCCCCCAAAAAGCCATCTGATCTCAAACTACAGCACAGCCATAAGCGACTTAGCTATCTTTTGAGTATCTGCTGCCAGAATGGGGTTGGCTCGGTGTTGGGCCACCCCTGACCAGCGTCCTTTTCGCTGTGTTGCCATGGCTGTTGTTAAGCCACATAGCGCCCTCACAATTGCGCGTGAAGCATTGACGCCATGGACACATATCAAGGGATGGAACGCTGCAGCCATGGAAGTTCATCAAGGGCAATAGAACAAAGCTGATCCACAAGAGCTCTATAAACAAAAGATCTGCATCATCAAGCACCTGCCTTTCGCGCAGCTGCTCTAGCAGCAGGAGCAGGACCTTCACCATGATGTACTTTGACCTTCTGCTACCAATCCTCTTGCTACTGCACGACCACTGCTGCGAAGTTGCCGTAGTTGGTGTTACGGGACAGGGGCTGACTCTGTATTGCAAGAACAACCAATAGCTCAGAGAGTTTAATCCAATCAATGTCATAACTTCCATCTAGACTGTGCAGAACATACTGGACATTTTTTGGCAAATGGCATTGCCAGTATCAAACCACAATGAATGGACGTTTATATGCCTTGGTGTAATTACACTAACCGGTGACTGAAAAATTGCTTTCATATCTTAATCCTAGCATTGGCTTTGTTGCTATATACCATCAGGTCAGTTAAATATAAGCAAAGCCTTGCTAAACAGGTAGTACTCCCAAAAACTTTAAATCAAACAGAGAAAAACATGCATCCAGCCTTCCACTCAAGGATCCAAATATAGCACTACAATAATAAGCTCTGTAGCTCTGATTTATTAAATTCATGTCCTAGTCCAATATTAGCAAGACTTGTAGCTACAACTGTCGGTAAGTTGGATTGTCTCTAGAACTCCGCAAAAGAAAAATAAGATCCTGAAGGTTGCTTTAAATCTTTAATGTATGGTCCAGACTCGCCCATGGCATCTATTTAATCATTGGAAACTGGCAGAACATCCTTTAATAAACAAGATGTGCATTGCACACGATGTAGGAAAAAAAAATCAGCTATCATTCTCTACGACTGAAGGGAATCAATAAACAAGAGTGCATTGCACACGATGTAGGAAAAAAAAATCAGCTATCATTCTCTACAACTGAAGGGAATCAATTTATGGGAGATCAGAAATGAAAGGGGAGATCGGCAATTGAAGGGGATCCAGAGATAAGATACCTGAGGTTCAGGCAAGAGCGCAGCGAGCTAACTGGAGCCACGCAGGGGCAGCTTGTTAGTATCAAGGTACGCCGGCGGCCCCTTGGCCGGTGGGTGGCTGCAGGCTGCACACAGCTGCCGCACCTGGCTGCTACAAATCGGCGACAGGTTTGGCATGGCGGCAAGGACGGCGGGTGAGGGCGGTGATGACGTGTGCGCGAACACTACTGCAGGTGCTCCTCGTGCGGCGGATGGGAAACCATGGGAGGGGCGGCAAGGCAGCGGCGACAGGTGAGCGCCATGGAGACGACGGAGGGAGCGAAGGACTCTGCCATGACGGCGATGGCGACGCGTGACGACGGCGGTCGATGCGAGGGTGGGTGCTAGGGCGAGAACCGCGGGATTTGGAATGCAGGAGACTCGTGGGGAGGAGATGGCAGGGCGTCAATCGCGGCGAGGGCAGGGCGTCGATCGCGGGCAAGAGAGCAGGGATCGGGAATGGCGGTTTTTTCGCATGGGGAGGCGCAGGGCCACGGTGATTTTTTGTTCGCACAGAGAAGAGGGCAGGCGAGCCGAAAAATTACGCACGGTTGAAAACTAACCTTTTTACTCTTTTTATTTGTAGAGATGAGATTTAGGATTATTAAATGATTGCCTAAAAAAATTAAAAAAAGATGATGACATGGCACAGGATGATGACGTGGCACTCTATGGAATAAGATAGAATTGTAGTGGGGGTTGCCTTTATAAGAGTAATAGATAGATAGATACATTTGGATGGGTCCCACAGGCGTGGTCCGTCGGGGACTTTTTTTTTTGACGCCTCATCTGGGTACAGCTGTAGTATCTGCTCATGTACAACTCACACCAACACTACCCACGCACACCACACTCACACCACGGTACACAAAGCAAACCTACAACTACACCTAGATCACTAGGTCACGTCCTTCTTGAGATCACCGGATCCATCCATGGCTCCGTAGGGCGGGCGGCGTCCGCAATCCCTTTGTGGCTCCACGCGTGAGAGACAACGAAATTTATTGGGGACAGACCCCGGTGAAAAACGCGGTGCGATTCCTAGGAATCGAACCCGCGCCGGCTGTACGCACTCCGGCGGTACTAGCCATCCGAGCGCTGCTCGGTTCTCTCCGCCGGGGACCTTGGCAGGCCTTCGAGGTCACCGGTGCCCCCGTGCCCCGTGCGGGTGACGCTCCCACAAGCCTAGCTATCTAGACCATTCCTTCCTCTATAGCACGGATCCTGAAGTCTCTCTCTTTTCAACCAAACAAATCCACCGCTGCCGCTGTGATGCCGGCGCCCCTGCTCCAGCAACCTACTCGACTGCCACCGCCACCCTTGGCCTCATCACGAGGTCCTTGTGGGCGACCTCACTGCCGACGACACGGGCAAGGCAGATGGACACAGGCATAAATGGATCGCCGAATCAAAATTGTACTTTTTGGTGCACGGTTTTAGTACCCATCTTTTTTTATATATATTAGCTAAATTGTTACCGGGAGCCCTCATTCTAAGAATTGATGGTTTTTTAATACTTATTAGTACATTTGGTGACCTGGGCGAGGGCGGCGAGGTCGCGCGGTGCTGCCATGCCCCATGCTGGTGTTAGTCCTGCAAGCGTGGCTATCTGGACCATTCCTTCATCTATTGCTTGAATCTTGAAGTATTTCTGTCTTTTCTCTCAAACAAATCCACCGCTGTCGTCAGTCGTCACCCCTACTCTAGTGACATACTCCCTCTGTCCCGTGGACAGTGTCGCTTGGGAACCGGGATTGAGAGAGGGGCACGGAAATCAAACGACACAGACCGTGGGACGGAGGGAGTACTCATCTGCCACCGCTGCCCATGGCCTCGTGACATGCTCCTTGTGGGCGAGCTCACCGCTGACAACATGGGGCGAGGCAGATGGACATGAGCATAAATGGATCGCTGAATCGGAATTGTATTTTTTGGGACGTGTGGTTTTAGCACTGATGTTTTCATATTTCAGCTAAATTTTACCAGGGTCCCCATTGTCAGATTTGGCGATTTTTTTGAGTACTTAATTATCAGTACATTTGGACAGAGGTCCCACAAGCACGGTCCGCCGGTCACCTGGGTGAGGGCAGCGAGGTCGCGCCAGTGCCGCGATGCCCCAAGCTAGTGCTGCTCCCGCTAGCCTGGCTATCTGGATCATTCCATCCTCTGCAATACGAATCATGAAGTATTTTTCTCTTATCTCCCAACAAATTCACCGTCGCTTGTGTTCGGCTCCGGTTACGGGGGAAGCTCGCGGCGTCGTTTGGTGTCTTTGATGCTGACGGCGGCGCGTGGTGGTCCAGCTGCTCGTGCTGGACCTCTGGAGGCTGGATCTGGCCGTGTTCCTCGCCGGGCTTCGGTGAGTGGGTTCGGTCCAGTTGGGGTGCTCCCCGGCCGATGTGGCTTCTGCGTTTGCCATCAACCAGCGGCTCTCCTCTTCAAAGTTCAGCGTTGGAGGCCTTGTCTGTTGGGGGGTGCTCTTCGCTGCTTCTTTCGACTTTCGACGGCGGCCTCGTGGCTCTTCGCGGTGTCCAGGCGGGCGCGGCGACGTCGAAGCTATGGCTTCTCCGACGGGGCTGTTCATGCTGGTCCTCAGCGACCGCGTTGTTGTTCCTTTTCTGTGTGGGACTTGTGTGCTAGCAGCTTGCGTACTGTTACCGTATGTCTGTGTTTGTGTATGTATTTCCTTACTCCATGAATACAGATATCGGTTTTAATCAAAAAAAAAAACAAATTCACCGTCGCTGCCGCCGCCACTGATCCAGCGATCTACTCGCCTGCACCACCCACTGCTGCACCACCCACTGTCCTAGCTTCGTGACAAGCTCCTTGCGGGTGACCTCACCGCCGACGACGTCGTCAAGGCGGACGGACACGAGCATAAATGGATCACTGAATTGGAATTGTAATTTTTTTGGCGTGCGATTTTTTAGTGCTTCTTAGTACAATTGGACAGGTCCCACAGGTGTGGTCCACTGACGACCTGGGCGAAAGCGGCAAGGTCGTGTTGGTGCCGCTGTGCCCCGTCCTGGTGCCAGTCGCGCAAGCCTGGCTATCTCGACCATTCCTTCCTCTGCATCATGAATGTTAAAGTATTTTTTTCTTTTGTCCCAAACTAATCCACCGTTGTCATGGCTACTACTCCAGTGACCTACTCGTCTGCCACTGCTGCCTATGGCTTCTTGACGAGCTCCTTGCGGGCGACCTCACCGCCGACAACACAAGCAAGGCAGACGGACATGGGCATTAATGGATCGTTGAATTGAAATTGTTTTTTTTGGCGCCGTTGTTTTACATATTTTAACTAAATTGTTACGGGCATCCCCCTTTTGGGAGTTGACAGTTTTTTGAGTACTTATTAGTCCCACAGGCCCAGTCTGAGGGTGACCTGGTCGAGAGCGGCGAGGTCTCGACCAGGTCACGCCAGTGTCGCTGTGACCCATGCTAGTGCCGTCCTGCAAACCTGACTATCTGGACCATTTCTTCCTCTGTAGCATGAATCTTGAATTATTTCTCTCATTTGTCCCAAACAAATCCACCATTGCTGCTGCCAGCGACCTACTCGTCCATCGCTGCCGCCCAGGGCCTCATGATGAGCTCTTTGCGGGAGACCTTATGGTCGACGACTCTCAGTGAGGCGGACGGGCATAAATTGATCGCTGAATCAAAATGGTATTTTTTTTGGCACATGGTTTTGGCATCGATGTTTTTTATATTGCAACTAAATTGTTGTCAGCCCAGCCCCGTGCTCGACGCCGCCTCCTCCATCCCCGACGCGCTCCCCAACATCGCCCTCCAGGAGCTCGCGTCCCCGCCTCTGGACGAGAACTCGAGGGCCTGCGGCGTCCCCGCCTCCGAGTCGCCCGCGCCACCGCCTTCCGCCGCCACCGCGGTCACCCAGCGTGCCCGCGAGTTCAACATCGTCGACCTCAACTGCCTCAGCCTCCTTCCAGATGTGCTCCTTGGCAACATCGTCTCCCGTCTTCCAAGGATGCCGCACGCACGACGGTGCTTTCTCGCCGCTGGAGGCCTCTCTGGCGCGCTGCCCCATCCGTGTCGTTGCTGTTGTTCCCCATGTTCCCGAAGGGCGAGATCTGCGACATCAGCAGCATCTATGTGGACGTCACTACGGATGAGCTCTACCGCCCCCACCGCGTGCAAGCAACCCGTGATGGCTACGCCTACACCTCTACCGGCCAGCGTCGCCGTCGAGGCCCGCGTCGACGAAGACGGCCTCCACGACTCCTGTTCATAGCCACCGTCCTCGATTTCGAGCCCACACGCTACTGCCACAGCCCGGTGTGGTACATCATCGAGTACGTGCACCTCCTCCCCGACGTCGAGGGTGTGCTCGTGGAACCCTTCGTGACGATGCATGCCATCCACCCCATCCTCAACTACCTCGTCATCTACCTGTTCGGGCTGGGCCTCATCGCCTCGCGCATGCTCGGCATCAGCTGGGGTGGCTCGGCGCCAACATCTTCGCCCCCCGCCGAGCTCCTAGCAGCTGCAGGCTCTTGGGACTCCTGCCAGGCCGCCGCCGCCGCCGTCCTCTACGGCAATCGCCTCCGCGCTCTCACCAAGGCGCTGCGTCCGCCCCATGCCGACTCGCCCCTCCCCGCCCCCAGCATCCTGGTCCTGTGCTTCTTCAAGTTGCGGGCCTTGGATGCTACTTCGAGCAAGTCAGGTGCTCACTCTGTTCATGCAGCAGGGCTGTTTGACGTTATGTGTAGCCGCAATTCCTCTAGTGCAGAATCACTTTGCACCAACAGGCTTGCTGCTATGGCCCCATTCTGGAAGCAAGACGATTTGTGCTTGGTCAGTGACCTCAAGGACTTAGCAGTGTGCGGGAAGAGTAGGTACCTCATTACATTTTTCAGTACTCATTTGATTGGTGTTCAGATGCTGGGCTGTGTCACATGTGTTTCCCCCGATGGGAATGCATTGGAGGTCTGGATTATTCTGTTGCAGCAGCCATGGCCTCCGTTTGCTGTTCTTACACGTTGGCCGACACCCTCGCCATCCTTTAGCTGTCTGACAACTGGATGCAATACAAGTTCAGTCCACAAGTGTCCAATGCAGCTCCTCTCTGGTGTAATCAATCGGCAATATTGGAAGCACCATGATGAGGTCTGGTGGATGTCCTTTACCTGGGAATGTCGTCGCACTTTCAACTTGCTTGAACTCACAACTTGTGCACATGTGAATCCCCCGGCAGCAGTTCTATTATTCATGATCAGAGGTTCTCTGTTAACTCGACTGCAACAAAACAATGCTATTATGCAGCTGAAGCATGGTGGTTCTGCTTTGACTCAGCTTGGTCTCTTTCTGGTTCTTATTTTGGCTAAGACCCACATAATTATGGTGCTGTTTAGACAGTTAGTGCTTCTACCACCCGGAGAGTCTATTGATGCAAGATTGATTGGGTTTAGCATTGACGTCCAGATTGAGGCACATGGACATGACACAAGGGCATTATCTATGAAGCTACTGCATGTTTCCAGTAATAGTTTTGTGCTACTGATGTTGGTTGGAGCCATTCTTTACCAGATGCTACTGCTACTTGGTGTTGACAAATGGGGCCTGAATATACTACCTGCATACATTCACCAGGGAGTGTTTCTGGTGGACAGTGTACATATCATGTTGGCAGTCACATTTGCTGAAATTGGAGCAACACGTTGGCTGTGTTTTCACTTGCTCTGGAAACCACCATGGAAGCTATCTTCATTGGCTGGATTCATAAATGATGGAAGACCAACTAGGCCGGTGGTTGATTACAGCAGTGGAGTATCAGTGCAACTAATCCAGAGATATGGAGCCACTCAATTAATCCAAGCTAGTATTCTGCTGCCAATGCAATGGCCATCTCTTTGCTGGGTGGGAGCTGTCAAGAAGTTCAAGCTCTTGCTATTCTGGGGTCCGAATCTTGGTCTCAACTCTATATCCAAGCCAGTAAAAGCGGCTTGGGGACCAGATCGTCAAGACTGTCAGAATGCCTATGGTGGTTATAGTGGGTTCATGTTGCACTTGTCAGGAGATGAGAACAAGGTTGCAAGTTCACCGATCATCAGCAATGCACTACTACTGTGTGCTTCTGCTCTCAGTAGACTTGGTGATGGACCTCATGCTCCTAATTGCATTTTGTATGCTTCTGCATCAAGAGCATGAAGATCAGTGCTGCGGCTTGGGAGCAAGTCGCAATTCAAGGAGAAGGGAATGTCAGTATACTGTCATGTGGGCCCTAGACCAGTGGGGAAGTGGGACTCCTCCTGCTACAAAAGGCGAACTGCACAGGCCAAGTGGGGGAACAATTATCAAAAGAATTACATCTCTCATTTTACTGTTCTTCTTCCTCTCCAAGCAACTTCTCCTCTGTACCCAGATTTTCCTTTCTGTTCTTCTCCGATCTCCCTTCCCCTTAGATCGTGTATCCTTGCTACTTGATTCCAGTTATCTGTTAGTCAATCGAGGTGGATTGCTAACATACTTATTAGTATGTTTGGATGGGTCCTAAACGTGTGGTCAGCCAGGGACCTAGGCGAGGGCGGCCAGGTCACGGCGATGCCGCCGTGCCCCATGCTGGTGCCGTTCCAGGAAGCTTGGCTATCTAGCCATTCCTTCCTCTGAAGCACAAATCTTGAAGTATTCTCTCTTTTCAGCCAAACAAATCCACCACTGCCGCTGCCCCCGCTCTAACAACCTACTCGTCCGCCACCACCACCCATGGCCTCGTGACGAGCTCCTTGCGGGCGACCTTACCGCTGACAACGCGGGTGAGGCGGACGTACACGGCCAAAATGGATCGCTGAATCAGAACTGTATTTTTCTGGGCATAAGGTTTTGGCACCGATGTTTTCTATAATTTCTGCTAAATTGTTTTTGGTGTCTCCATTCTAGGAGTTGATGATTTGTTTGAGTAGTTATTAATACATTTGGACAGATACCTTTCAAAAAAAAAACATTTGGACAGATCCCACAGGCACGTTCAGAAACCTGCGCGAGAGTGACGTGGTCGTGCCAGTGCCGCCATGTCCCAAGCTGGTGCCGCTCATGCAAGCCTAGCTATGTGGACCATTCCTGCAGCACGAATGTCAAAGTATTTTTCTCTTTTCTCCCAAACGAATCCACTGCTGCCGCCACCCCAGCTCCAGCGACTCACTCGTCCGCCAACGCCACCCATGGCCTCGTGACGAGCTTCTTGCAGGCGACCTCGCCGCCGCCAACGCGGGCAGAAATCGGTTGCTGAATCGGAATTGTATTTTTTGGCACACGGTTTTGGCGTTGATGTTTTTTAAATTTTTTCTAGATTGTTACGGGCATCCCCATTCTGGGTGTGGACAGTTTTTTTGAGTCAGAGAGTTAGCAAGTTAGCTTACCATCTGTAACTATCCGAAGAACTGCCAGGACTTCACCATTTGTTCCACATATCACAACTACACACGTGTTTGAAGCTTCTAGATGAGCAGGTGCCAACAAAGGCACTAGATATCCAAGACATGCTTGAGTACAAGGAACAACTGTTCTAGATACTTGACAGAGCAGTCAAGGAGACATTGAAAGTCCAAGTTTGGTTTTGGCTAATTGATGAAAATCTATTGGACTAATTCTATTGCTAAGCATGTGTGTAGCTTAAGAGAGGATGATCCAACCACGAGGTGAACCTAGAGGATCATGGAGATGATGGTAATGACCACAAGTTGATCAAGTGCTTCATATTTAGTAAAAGAAGAAAGAGAGAAACAAAATTAGACTCAAGGCAAAAGTATAACTATAGGGCTATTATTTTGCCACTGAAGACACTATAGAGATTGTGAGTGGATTTAGGATAGATATAACTATACTATTAAGAGGTGCGATCTCATGGTAAAAGTGGTTGTCTAAGTGCCACTAGGTGTATTGTCACATGCATATGCATTAGGACCTACTGTGCTAAATTCTAACCCTTACAAATTACTTTGAAAAATGCTAACACACGTGCACAATGGTGAGACACTTTTTGTTTAGCAAGTTGAAAGCAAGGGCGAAGAAAAACGAAGTCGAAAGGGTCACTTTGAGATGACCGAACACTGTCCTGGTGAGGACCATACCTATCCAATCAGTTGACCATAGCTCAATGTGGTTTTCTGCCTCGACCGAACTCCGGCGTGCAGGGCGGACCTAACGCTCCGGGGGCGAGGGCACAATGTCCGGTCGGTGTGCGCTGGCACGCGAGCTAGCAGCATGGTCAAGATCGGATGTAGGGCGCATCTGATCAACCCCGACCAGACGCGTTTGGTCATGAAAAATGCATTCTGGACCCTCTCTGGAATCGACCGGTCACCATTCGTGGTGCATTTGGTCAGTTCTGAGTGGGGTGTCCAATGCAACATAGACGCACCCACGATCGTTGTAGCTATTGAGATCCAACGCTGCACATTGAATAATGGTGCTGGACATGTGGAGGGCCAAGAGTGACCAGATGCTAGCTGGAGCGTCTGCTCACCTTGTGTCTGGCTATTTTTGTGAGCTATGGCTAGGTGGCTTTTAGGCTACCTATTTAAGCTTGTTGGCTGGCTAAGGGGAGTATATCTTGGCACTTTGAATCTTGACATCCTCTTGAGCTAAGCTAGCCGTCTCCCTCTCATCTCTTACATGTTATTGCTTGATCCTAAGTGAGATTGGGAGTGATTCTAGTGCATTTGCCTAGTGATTGAGCATCTAGTGGCACTAGGAGTTGTTCTTGTTGCAAGTGAGATTATTACTCTTGTTGATTGCCATCATCTAGATGGTTTGGAGCAGCAAAGTAGTGTGGAGGAGTTGGTGATTGTCTCCGGTCACACCCAGTGAAGAATTGTGAGGGGTTCTTGAGCTTATTCCCCGGTGGAGCGCCAAAAGCTATTCTATTGGATTGCTAGTGACTTGTGTTGCCCTCGTCTTATGGTGATTCTTGTAGTGTCCGGTGGAGGCTAGGTGTGGTGCCTATTAGCAGCCAAATCTCAAGTGAGTGAGCCATCAACGAGGACAAAGCGTGTTGGCAAGCACGTGAACCTTAGTAAAAATCGGTGTCTTGATCTTCTTGCGAGTTAATACGTCGAGATCATGCTGGCTATAATGTTGACTGGATCATCTTGTTGGAGTTCTATTGAATTGATGATTGGATTCAATCCACAAGGCATGGTTTGCTCTCTCGGTATCCCTCCTTCCTTTTATTTGTGCACTAGTGTAGTTAGAGTTAAGAGTAGCCTACCTAGTCTTGTGTGTGATCTAGTGTGGTAGGATACTAGAATTGTGATAGGTGGTTTGCAACCCCCTATTAAGCTAGCGCAAAACTTGCTATCGCCATCTAGTGATCTAACCGGTTGATTTAGTGTTTTGAAGAGAATTTTATTAGGCTATTCACCCCCTCTAGCCATTTAGGACCTTTCAGATATGAGAACAACCATACTGTTCTTCAAGGTGCAATGGAGTAATCACATAGAGAGAGAAGCTACTTGGGAGAAAGAATCATATCAGAACTTCAAATACCACTATTGCTTTAGAAGATACATAAGACCTTAAATCTCGAGACGAGATTTCTATGAAGGGGAGGTTTGTAACAACCCTAAAAATCCAAGAACACAAAAATTCCAGCTTTCAAAAGCCTTTTTCCAAAAAAAAACCTTGCTTGGTGAGTGAGCATACTAGAAAACCACCCTAGTTGCACAAGTAGATCTTAACATATATGACTGAGCACTGCATAGCTCAAGATGAGAACTTGACAAGGATGAAATGGTCATTGAGTCCATTAGCGATAACTTGTGTTCTTTGCATCCAGGATGAAGGAGCACCGAGGATTATGTCCCAAGGGTGTCTTGTATTAGATAAGGAGGAAGAGAGGAGTGAGGAGACAGGGGAGGGAACATGACCTTAATTAAACATTGTCATTGACCTTGCATATGAATGTGACAGGAGGAACTCAACGGAGCTTCCTCGAAAAGCATGCTCCGATGCTTAGGATGATCCATGTAGCAAAAAATAAATTCATGGTTGTGGGTGCGCTCCATTTTGGTGGAGAGGAATGAGAGGGAGAATAGGAGGTAGCCACTGAAAGGGAAGAAAGAAGGATAGGGAGGGGTGGAGGCATGGTTGTTGTTGCAGATATTTATTTGAGCAATTGAGAGGAGAAGAATAAAAAGTGGCATGTAAATGAGGTGAGATAACGGGATTAAGGAAGTACTACATGATGTGTTATAGTGGGTCTTAGTGGCTTCATCACCACCAGAGCTACCGTCCTTGCATCAACCTCACCGGTCTTAGTGGCTTCACCACCACCAGAGCTAGCGTCGCCTCTCCAACCTATCTCAATCCAGGAGAACATGTCGCCCGAAGAGGAAGGTATAAAGTTTGCAACTTTTTGAAAACACTTGTTGCCAAATATAGATCATTATTTCTATAAAAAAAGAATAGCTTAATCTAAAATTAAGAGTATACACCAAAAAAAATCCATGCATCAGTAGCCAAGATGAATGAGATGTGTCCATGATAGCCTATATCCAAGGATGCCTATTTTATTAAGCACATATATACAAGTTCCCCTTCCTAGAAACCAAAATCACTTGTGATTTTTTATTAATTTCTACATGTAGTCTAAGGCTTGCTCTGTTCACTCACTTTATTTTCCTCAAAGGGGATGAACAACTTCTTGTAATCACAAAGGTATGAATCTTGCATCGTCTATTTATCCTTTGATTTGTGCACTAGTATTGCGGTTCCATTATGTCTATTGGTTGTTAATGGTGATTTCTTGGGGTTTATTTTCTCTAGTATGGTTCTATACTAGTATGTTTCATGATGGATCTTTTCCTCATGAGGAAATGAGGTTTCATGTATTTTATTTTCTTTTGCTCTTAGAAAATTGTGAAATTAGACCATTTAATGCCTTTTCTATTCTCAAGGAAGGTAGGCCTTCACCCACATCTAATTGAAAAGAGCAAAATATGTGTTATTATAAACTTATTAGATATCATTTAAGGAAATACTTTGTTAGTAGTTGTTGAACACATTTAGATACCATAAAGTGTAGATGATTTTATATGTTTCTTTTTCATGATTTTTTTAGCAAACAAATTTTTTGGTGTTATGGTAAAAGGGGTGTCCCAAGACACCAGTTGATGTCCAAGCGTGGGTTAGGACTCAGGCCCACTAAGGGAGAAGTGGGCGATCCCCCTAGTTGAATGGCTAAACACTTGTACTACTAAGACTCAGATTTCTTGAGACAATCATATCACATTATGAAAGGCCAGCAACACCCCTAGCTCAAGAATAGGCCTTCTGTTAATCAGTCATTCTAGAGGCTGACCGAACATGTCATGGAGACGAATGTGGCCAAGCGGCACTGCCTCCTTCCCTAGGATGATCCCGTAGAATGATGCTCTGCTCGAGGTGTGTGCTCCCTAAAGAAATCCCTTGATCCAGTGCCTTGTGGTGATGCAGCATGCTATGTGTATCCACCATATATCATGCTAAAAACTCCATGTCGTGGCCCCTCCTCAAATGCAACACCACTTCTCTCCTCCACCACACTCGATGCTACTACATTCATCTTCAATAGCACCATGGACCCAACCGCTCTTTGGATTTATCCTATGAGGAGAGGAGGAGACAAAAGGTAAGAGATATGGGGAGGATGCACGTGCTGCGAGTCACCAGCACGACACCACCCCTTTGGATCCATCACTTTGGTGATGAAGAGAACACTCATGGAAACTTAGATCCTATTGGGTGCCACTATCGCTCGAATTTTGGGCCATGCGCTGTGAAAGCACTATGCTATTAGACTCCTCGTTGGATTCAGACCCCTCCTCGATGGATTTAGGTTGCTCATTGTTGGATCAAGAGCCTCCATGCTAGACCACGACAAGCTCACAAGATAGAGGAGAGAGAGGTAGGAGGCAGTTGAGCAAAGGAGAGAGAAATGTAGGTGGCAATGCTAGGGACTCGGTCCTCTGAGAAGAGTGCAAGTGGGGGCGGTGTGAATGTGGGATTGACAAGAGATTGAGAGAGGAGATAGGATGTGAATAATGCTTTTAATTGATATTATGAGGTTATTGATTCTTGGTTGTCTCCATAAATCAACAAGCCACCTCTAAAAACTATCTATTATTTTTGGAGACCATGACAATTTTGGCCTGCCTACTAAAAAAGGGGGGTTGTTTTCAAAAATCCATTTTGTAGTAGTGTTGGTGAGACCATGGGATGGAGGTCGGGTTAAGGATATGAAAAATGAGCCACTTGATAATGGGTGCCCAATGTCATGACCTACCCTAAGTGTGGTTGTAGGACAGACCACATCCAACTTGACTTGAGGAGTGAATGCCATGGCACGGTTTAAGCATTACCACCCTACGCTACACATGTCCCTTTTAGGCTAATCTGTGGTGTAAGTTAATGGTGCAATGAAACAATAAACTCAGAGTAGTACTATAGCTACAATGTATGAACATTGTACAACTCCTACAGCCTTTCTCCTACTTTGGTCCAAGTATAATAGGGGGAGACAAGTCACTAGAGAAGGGATCTCTAGTTCAACTCCCTAAAAAATACACACAAAAACATAGGACATAGGGATGTTATCCTTGTAGGGGCAAATCTGATAAAAATTTTTCTCCAATTTCTTCTATGAGGCTTGAGAGGTAACAACCCTTCAACCTCTGCACCCAACTATAGATACCCTCAAATCTATTCTGTTAGCTTGAATATTGACATTGGTACACTAGGTAGTGGGGTTTCGAATGTGAGATGTTGGAGCTGATCGGCCCCCATCTAATCATCAATTCCAGACCTGGTTGTGACCTTAATAGTAGGATCCCAAGGCAAGCACCACAAAGTAGGCAACAATAGTCACAGCCACATCAGTGGCGAGTGCACTCCAAACCCCTATCCGCAAGGAGGTTAGTCTAGTAGGGCCTTGTCAAGCTTGTTGACCAATGTTTGGCGAAGGATGATGACCTCCTAAATGCTCAGTAGGAACTCCTTAATGTTAGGGTGCGTAGAAAATCTAGATTAGCCCGTTATGTTCATGAGCTGACACCCCTTTAGGTCTAGGTCCATCGAAGGCCACAAAAAACCAAGGCCTTAGGATAAACCCAAAAGACTAGCCAAATAGGTGAGGATTTCCTAACTGTAGCGGGGTCAAAACTACGACAAGCATTGTTGTTCATCGAGTGTCACTGGATGTGTGTCTCTGGTGGTATTGATGGACTCAAGAACATAAATAACATAGATGGGATGCAATGGTTTATCTTGGTTTAGGCTATCGGGGCCCTACTCTGGCAGCAGATGTCCCTTTCACACAAGAGCATCGAAAATTAGGGGGGTTATACAATAGAATGTAAGAGAGATTTGGTAGGGGATCGCTCTATGCAAGTCCTAAACTTGTCACTGGAGCAACATCTTACCCCTCATAGAAGAGGGAGAAGATGGTCGTAGAGGGGAGGAGCTCTCAGTATTCATCTCAAGGTGGCTCTGCTCTCGGTGAAGAGCTTGAGTTCATCATGAGGATGCGAGTGATCTAATTTGTTCTATTTCTGCCTGCCCCCATCAAGGATCTGACCTCCCCTTATATCCTGCAGTAGGTCGAGTACATGGTGGTTTAGGTGAGTTTAGTCTACGGTCTACATGCGCCGGAGTCTAGGACAGTCTTGCAGCGGTGTGGATGGACCTTGGCATTGTCACAGAGCTAGAGAAGCCCTAAGCATCATCTGACTACTCTGTATTAACACCCAGAGTATCAGGCTCTATCAGCTTGGACTAGCCTCCACTAGGTGCACCTTCTGGAGGCATCTTGGTGATGAAGGCATCTGGTCTAAGAAGCCCCCAAGCCACTGAAGAATTTGGAGGGGTTTTGTGGCTTGTGTCATGCCCCGTGCATGATCTTGTCAGAGGAATGGTTCGCAGTGCCGTGCCCACTAGGCGATGCTAGGAAGGCCCCATGCCATGGGCTCTTAGGGCATCATTTTTGAGCCCAGGCCTTAGCTAGCGCCAGAAGCTGGGAGCCGAGGATCAGGCTCATACTCCAGACAATCTTGAGCCTAAGGCGTGAGTGAGTCCCCAAGCAAAGGCAGCAGGCATGCTCAGGCTCAGTCCCGTCCTTAGCCGAAAGGTGTGCCTGAGCACACCTGAGGTGTATAGCCCCCGAGGGACCTGAGTCGGGGGGTCTTCCGGTCGGGAACCTTGTACCCCAAGGCTTAACATACCAATATGTTATAATCACATCACCATCATTATATGTTGTGCTTCCCACCGTCAATTTTTTATATGCTACTAAAAGCAATAATCTCCTCTGTCACATAGTAGACAACTTCTTCACATCACACCCCCCATGTCATCTCCCAAAGATGTTATCCAGCCTTCGAGTCACACACTCCACGTCGCACAAAACATGTGCAACTCTCCAAGATGTGCAAAAGTAGTCAAGAGATGGGCTTGCCTAGGATAACATTATTTTCATAGTTTCAGGTTTCCTTGAATGGACACTATGGAATCTCCTATGAATTATTTAGCATATATTTTCTAATCACTTTGTTTTTGTCCCTGCCATGCTCCAAAATGGGACACTCCAAGTCAGTCAGCCCAAACAACCCCCCAAAGACAGGTGAGGGACGACCAAGGCCTAGGCTAAGGTGCATGGTAGGGCCTAGAACGTGGGCATGTCAACAGTACCTGTAGATACTGTAGCGCAGGTACTGGTCACACGCGTCACCAGCTAGGAAAAAGTTCATACTAAAGAAAATATAGAAAAAATAGAAATGGAATTTGTTTAGGAAACAAGATAGGAAAAGATCAGTTTGCCTGTAAAATACAAGTCCAGATCTATAAATACACTATTTAAGGTTGCTTGGAGGTTAAGTCTAGATTACTTAGGAGTTAAGTCTCCTAGAAATATAAATAGAGGGGTTACAGAACCTTTCAATCTGAAGAAGGAAATAAGCTTCCCCCCCCCCCTCTCTCTCTCTCCACTCTCTCTTCCACTACTTCCCTTCTTCCCATGCCCTGCACCCATGCTACCATCACCCTAGCCAGCTGCAGCCAGCACCACCCTACACCCAACCGACCATTTGTAACACCCCAGAGTCCAAACCGTTCAGATCCACTCTACACGCTAAGCGAACCACACCTACTACCATCCCACTTACGCTTTTGTTCTCGCTTCGCGTAAAAGAGTTAACTCGAGGATGATGGTATGGACTCTATAAGCCTTATATGTTGGTCTAGCCCACCCTAAATAACCAAGGTGGGATTAAACCCCCCACAAATATCATTACATGCTCATGGGCTACTACGGGCCAAATTCCAAACTGGGCTGGGTGTGACATACAACCCCCTTCAAAGGGCTCGACGCCCTCGTCGGCACCACCAGGAACATTCCCTCTTAGCACACGCGACCGTGCGCCCACTGCCGGCACATATGCCATGCCGTGCGCCCTACAGAGCCTACACGCACAATGAACCTCTATGTCCGCGCCCCTGGTCCACACGCGCCCGTGGCCGTGAAGGTCGGCTCTAATACCAATTGTAACACCCCAAAGTCCAAACTGTTTAGATCCACTTTGCACGCTAAGCGAACCATACCTACCACCATCCCACTTACGCTTTTGTCCTCGCTTCGCGTAAAAGGGTTAACCCAAGGATGATGGGATGGACTCTATAAGCCTTAAATGTTGGTTTAGCCTACTCTAAACAACCATGGTGAGACTAAACCCCTACCCCCACAATATCATTACATGCTCATGGGCCACTACTGGCCAAATTCCAAACTGGGTCGGTGTGACACCACTTGTCGGTCCAACCAGCCATAGCCGCCCTCAGCCGGCTACCACACGCCACCCTGGCCCCCCAATTTTGACTGTGACACCTAGTATCTAGAGACCAGATCAACCAGATGGCCACCACCACCATCACCATGATCGCTAAGATGAAGAATCATATTGAGGCCCTCTCCACCACCATGAGCAAAAAGTACAACGAGGTGAACGAGTACTTCAGCAAGCGCGACACTTGCTTGAGCAACATCGAGCCTGCATGCTCCATGGTGGACACATGCTCGATGTTGCTCAAGAGTGGAGTAAGAAAATTTCACAAATTCTTCAGTGGGCTCAAAAGTTCTTTGGCAACAACAGATCCAATTCAACGAGAGATCAACTCACCAGCAGTACCACTCACGCTCGAAGTCTAGACACAGTCAGAAGGGAGTGCCTGTTTAGATCATCAACAATGGGTGCACACCGAGTGGCAAACTCGAGCCTTTGCCACCAGCACCACCAAAATGATGGTCAACATACAACCACACACCACCAACTCTGACACAAGCCTAAACAACTTGGAGCTTGGAGACTGAGAGGACACCAATGCCACCACCATGACCAAAGCAAAACAGGAACAGGAGACTGCTGTCAAGGAACTCGTGACCATGGAGAAGGTAGAACGCACTTTCCTCTAGGAGAAAATTCAAAGCCCGCAATTACTGGCAATCCTAAAAATCGAGAAAAAATGATGAACAATCTGATCGTTATAAAACTAGACCAGGAGATAATGTCTCTGGCAACACTACTCATCCTGCTTCCTCACCGAGAAATAGCAGATCTGAAGGCGTCTTCAGTTGGCATCACCTGAGCACCCACACCGACATCAGCGGCAACAATGTCAATACCACCTATAATACTGCCAACGTCCACCATCTTACCCAATATGGGGATTACAGCTACAGCACCAGGACCCTACATACTCCTCTGAACCACGGTTAGCAGCTCTACCTCACCATGACTACAAAGGAGAGCGAACAAGGCACCATCGCTATCAAAAAAAAAATGGATGACAATCAGCATCAAAGATAGACCCCAGCAACAACAATGCAACAATGGAAATACCCTGGTACAGGAACAGCAAGGCAGGCCCAACAAGGATACACCTATGGGCATCTGTTTCACCTCCGACAACATACCAAATACCACCATCCTAGTCAGTAACACCAAAGAACAAAGATTGAAGCTGCACATTGATCTCACCGCTGACCTACAATATTGGGAAACTGGCAGAGTACGTGACACGGTGCAGCACATCCTCCAACAATATATTGTACAATAGCTTCCTCATCAACATCAACTACTACTTTAACATACATCTAAGAATGGATGTGGGGCCAAATCAGATTAGGCCCCTTTTGTGAACTCAAACTACAACATACTTACATGGATAGACACACTCATGATGATCCATGGAAAATTCAGCACTAATGATATGAGCTCCAGAGTGGACTTTTATACTGTCTTCTATATCAAGATAGCACAAACATTCACAGCGTACACCAACATCAGCTCCAGGAATCTCCATCAAAACAACTCGTGAACTCCATCAAAACAATGCGTGAAGACCCCAGATACACAGCTTCGATTGACCACATCTATGATCTATCTATGCAGATATTACTAAAGGAGGATGGAATGCTAGCACCATCACCAACATCCACGAAATATTGATCGTTCATCAAGCTATGGTGCTTCAATGCCTCACTATACAACTGGGGACAATACAAGTGAGGGCCCATCACCCATCTACCACCCAGTGTCACCTCCACACAAGCACCTCAACAGCTACACACGCCACCACCAAGGAGCGCCATCCCCACCACCACCATGGGCGATATCGCAACACCAGACGGGTAATTTGACCAAGGGGTCATCATCAGCCTCAGTAGGAGCTCCTACCTCGCAGCAATGTCTCCACCATGGTCGAGCTTGCTGAACGCCCTCTCCTTTGGGTGAACAACAAACCGACATGTCTACATAGAAGGCGTCCACAATCCAGAAACCAGATTTGTCAAAAAAACAATCCAGAAACCAATAAATTATTGCCTCTTCAAGGGCATCCTCATGGCACAGGACACACTACTATCGACAACAACAAACTCTCCTGGACTACAACAATCAACAGCTCCTCTTCACGAAAAAGCGCTACATTGTCACACCCAGTTTTAAGAAAAAACTGAGTACTTGTCACATGTGTGCCCAAGAAGTCCACATATACAACAACATAAATAGATATTATAAAAATAATGTTATATAGTGGAACATACTTATAATTAACACTTACATATAACCAAAGTAATATGGTAGAACAGTTGTTAATCTTCTCTTCAAGCTCCATTATTCACAGGACAATTAACTGCGGGTAAATAAGCTTTGCACTCCAATTACTTCTCAGAGAACTCTGTAAATCCACCTTCTATTACCCATCCGGGATTTTTTCCAAAATATTGAAAATAAAGCAAGCGTAAGGACATGTCATCCTTGGCAACTATAACATGAGAGAATGAAAGCTCAAAGGCTAGACATGGTTTAACAACTGTCGGGGACCAAAATAAGGGCCCCTTTAGGAAAGCCCAACAAACGCAAAAACTGGCTCAGCAAGCCGCCCACTACTTTACCTGGGCCACGGCTCCAGGGCACCGGAGCAAGCGCATGGTCTCCAGCCCATCCGAGCCTACCCCGCGAAGGCCTCGGATAAGCACCAATACTCCGCCTCGCCCGAGCCCCCCCTGGGGCCTCGGGACGAGTTCCCGCCTTCCGCCTCGCCCGAGCCTCCGGCGTTGGGGCCTCGGACGAGCCTCCGATTTCCCCGCCCGAGCCCCCGGCGACCCGGGCCTCGGACGGGGACGCGCCTTCGAGTCAAAGCCGTACCACCGATTTGACGCACATCTACCATTGCTCGCCCATGTCCCGTGTCGGGGGCACTCCATGCCCCGGAGGGATGGACACTGTCCCGCCGCGGCCCACACCGGCGTTCATGCTTACGCAGGTCTCCACGATGAAGGCCTCGCTCGCCACGGTGGGGACGCTTTGTCTTGCCTAACTCTCGATAGGTCCCATCGCCGGGTCTTTGGGGCACCGCCCGCCACGCCGAAGCAACGGCGGCCGACATCACCCTCCGTGCGGGAGAGGACTGGGCGCCCCCCCCGGTCAACCAACAGTCCAACCGTGAGCCCTGAGCCCGGGATGGGCGATCACAGCGCCGACGATCATCCGCGGTTGTTCCAACCACTCCCCGTACGGCAACGAGCTCCGAGGCCCCCCGAGCCTCGGATTCTAGGCGGGTCAAAGCTACAGCAAGCTATAGGGCTCGGACACCCCCTCCGTCACGCTCCACCAACTCCGAACAGGGACGGCTGTCATTCTGACCAACAGCGCCAGGGAGGTGACATAGCGCTGCCCCGTCACGTTCATGGACAGCCTGCCCACTCTGGAGCCGCGGATGAGGAAGGACAGAAGCCCATGACCTCGCCGCCAGCACGACCTCTTCTTTTAAGGCCCTGACCTCCCCTTACGACTATAAAAGGGGAGAACGGGAGCCCGTAGATGGGGGACAAGCCTCACACACGCCTGATATTGGCACTTCACTCAATCATCCACGAGACTTGGGACCCTGGTCCCTCTCATTGCTTGTACACCCTACCTACGAGCACCGGTGCGGGATAATACAAGAACACCTCTCCCCCCCACGGGCGTAGGGCCTTCTCTTGCCCGAACCAAGTATAAACGCTTGTGTTCATCTTGCACACCATCCGGAAGTAGGGAGCACGCACCACAAATTCACTCGTTGGTGCCGGGGCCACCGATTCTGCACCGGCGGTTGGCGCACCTGTAGGAGAGCTGTGCGTGTTTTCGCCTCTCTTCCCGCCAAACCTCCGGATGGCCGGTGAGTCGCGACGACACCACGAGGGGGCCTTTCAGCCCCAACTTTCCTTCCTCCCAGCCGCTGGAGCCGAGAACCCTGATCCGGTTTGGAGGTCTCGAGTTCATGTCCACAGCACCCGGTTCGACATGGAGCTCCTTCCGGCCGGGGTCGGGGACCTCGGGACGAGGCCCCGGCGGACCTATCGCCGGCGGGCAGAGGCACCGCGGTGCCCGCACCCGCCGCGCACGGCGGATTCGCCACAACGCTAGTGGCTTGGAGGAGGACCTAACGGCGCTTCAGCTGGGCGACGCCTCCCACAGCGACGCTCAGCGGCCGCCGTCACCACGTCTGTCGTTTGGCATGGCCAATGCCGCAGCCACGTGTGCGTCGTTGGTCTCCACCACCATGGGAGCCCGAAGGAGGCGCCCGCGTCGCCGGCGGCACTCCACGGAGCGCTCCGGCGCGGACATCCCCGACGGACCGATCTATGCCTACGAGGAGTACCTGATCAGGTAGGCGGAGTGGTGTGACTATGGCGCACGCTACGTCCACCCGATCCGGCGTTACCTCGAGGCTACGGAGCCTAGGGGGTTCATCCCGGAGCACGCCTTCGCTTCGGCTACCCCGACTCCGACTACCCGGACGACATGTACGACCCGACTCGCGAGTGCTTCCACGTGGAGATCGGCGACCTCGGCACGGCGGCAACAACAGCGACGACGACGACCGAGATCGAGATCCTAGGCACACCGCCAGGCCCGCCCCAGCGGTTACGACCCCGGTGGATCCAGGCACCTCACGACCACAGGACCAGGAGCAGCAGACCCCGCCGCTTGCAGTCCCGCCGAGGGCCGAGGGCCTGGCAGCCACACCTCAGGAGCCACGCCGACCCACCATCGAGCAGATTCACGAGCTCGAAGCTAAGCTCGAACACGACCGTCTTCAGCTATGGCAGAAGATAGACGCGTACGAGCAAGGCCACCGCGCGGTGCGCAACCCGAGCCCAGCGGCTCGGCAACGCGCCCGCAACGTTCACCAGAGGATTGTCAACGACGAGGGGGGCGAGCCCCTTCCCGTCTTCCAGCGTGCGAGCCAGAACGTCGCCGCCGCCGCCCTTCTCCTCCGAGCGATGCCAGAGCCCTCCACCCCGGAGGGGCGGCGCATCCGCGACGAGATGCGGGGCTACATCGAGACCGCCGCAGTCCAGCAGGCCGCAAGCTCAGCCTCACGCCTTCACGCACAGAAGGACGAGGAGCCCGAGGACGCCCCTCGGGAGGAGCGGGAGGCCTCGGTCCACCCGGACCCCTCGCGGAGACCAGTTCGCGAGCGCATCCAGGACAACCGCGGTAGCCTCGACGACGGCGACGCGTAACGCTATCAACGGCGCCCGCGAGGGGGCAAGGGCACAGGCCAACGCGACTGTCGGCCCGCGCAGGGGCGGCAGGCGCGACAGCGATGAGGACCGCGACGACGCGGACCTCCCGGGGCCTCGAGCCTTTAGCCGGGAGATCCGCAACGCCCGTTTCCCCTTCCGGTTCCGTCAGCCGGCCAACCTCACCAAGTACTCGGGAGAAACGAACCCCGAGGTGTGGCTCAACGACTACCGCCTGGCATGCCAGCTGGGTGGCGCGGACGACGACCGGCTCATCATCCGCAACCTCCCGCTTCACCTGGGGGACTCGGCGTGGGCTTGGCTGGAGCACCTCCCCGCCCGCACGATCCGTGACTGGTCTGATCTGGTCAAGGTTTTTGTGGGGAACTTCCGGGGGCACATACGTGCGCCCCGGAAACTCGTGGGACCTCGCAGTTGCCGCCCCGGAAGTCGAACGAGCCGCTGCGTGACTTCATCATCCGCTTCTCGAAGAAGTGCACCGAGCTACCCAACGTGGCCGGCACCGCCATCATCAGTGCGTTCCTAGACGGAATGACCTGCAAGGAGCTAGTCCACGAGTTGGGTCGGAAGATGCCCTCCACCGCCAACGAGCTGTTCGAGGTAGCCACAAACTTCGCCTCCGGCGAGGAAGCGGTGGGGGCGATCTTTCACGGCGCCAACGACAAGGGCAAGCGGCAGGACGAAGGAGCCGAGGGAGCAGCAACCCGCAACCCCAAGAAGAACAAAAGGGGCAAGCGGAGGGGGAAGCAAGGCAAGAAGGAGGAGGATTTCGAGGATGAACTCGTCGCTGCGGCCGACCGCAAGACACCCCAAGGCCCCCCCGGGGCCCGGGGCGTTCGATGACATGCTCAAGAAGCCTTGCCCCTTCCACAAATTCCCCGTCAAGCACACCATGGGGGAGTGTGACTTGGCCTGCCGATTCTACCAGAAGCTCCCCCCGCCCGAGGACAAGAAGAAGAAAGAGAAGGAGGATGAAGGCAAGGGTGACGGATTCCCAAAGGTCCACGATGTCTTCATGATCATTGGCGGCCTCCCGGTGAACTTCTCCCCACGCCAGATCAAGCGCGAGCGTCGAGAAGTGTTCCCGGTGCACCCCGCCACGCTGCAGTACCTGCCGTGGTCTGCCGACGCAATCACTTATGGCCTCGACGACCACCCGCTCTACGTTCCGAACCCAGGGAGATACCCGCTCGTGGTGGACCCTGTCATCGGCAACGTCCGGCTCACCAAGGTGCTGATGGACGGCGGCAGCGCCCTCAACATCCTCTATTCCGACACCCTCAGCCTATTGGGGATGGAGCGCCCGCACCTCCGACCCTCCAACTCCCCTTTCCAGGGCATCGTGCCGGGCAAACGTGCCTGGCCCCTCGGGCAGATCGACCTTCCGATCGTTTTCGGGACGCCGTCAAACTACCGCAAGGAGGTCATCACCTTCGATGTGGTCGATTTCCGGGGGACCTACCACGGAATCCTCGAACGTCCCGCGTACGCGAAGTTCATGGCGGTCCCGAACTACACGTATCTCCTCCTCAAGATGCCGGGTCCCAACGGCGTCATCACCGTCGGTTCCTCCTACGAGCACGCCTTCAACTGCGACGTAGAGGCTATCGAGTATGCCGAGGCGATGGCGCTGTCTGAGGCCCTCGACTCCAAGCGACACGCCGGCACCTTCGAGCCATCAGACTGAGTGAAGGATGTCCCGCTCGACCCCTCCACCTCGTCCGGCAAGACGGTGAAGATCTGTGACTCCCTCGACCCTAAATAGGAAGCTGTGCTCGTCGACTTTCTCCACGCGAACATCGACATTTTCGCGTGGAGTCCCTCGGACATGCCAGGCATTCCGAGGGATGTCGCCGAGCACTCCCTTGATATCCGGGCCGGGTCCAGACCGGTGAAGCAGCGCCTGCGCCGATTCGACGAGGAGAAGCGCAGGGCCATCGGCGAGGAGGTGAATAAGCTTTTGGCGGCCGGGTTCATCAAGGAAGTCTTCCACCCTGAGTGCTTGTCTAATCCTGTACTGGTTAGGAAAAAGAGTGGGCTATGGAGGATGTGCGTAGACTATACTAGTTTGAATAAAGCATGTCCGAAGGTCCCTTTTCCCTTACCACGTATCGACCAGATAGTCGACTCCACCTCGGGGTGTGAACTCCTGTCCTTTCTTGATGCTTACTCTGGCTACCACCAAATCAAGATGAAGGAGTCCGACTAGCTCGCGACATCCTTCATCACCCCCTCTGGCATGTACTGCTACGTGACGATGCCCTTCGGGCTCAGGAACGCAGGGGCCACGTACCAACGGTGCATGCTTTGGCGTTTTTTGGCAACCACATCGGCGAAACCGTAGAGGCCTACGTCGACGACATCGTGGTCAAGACCAAAGGGGCCGACGACCTTATCTCTGACCTCAAGATCGCTTTCCAGTGTCTTAAGGCCAAGAGCGTCAGGCTCAACCCCGAGAAGTGCATCTTCGGGGTCCCCCGAGGCATGCTCCTAGGGTTCATCGTCTCCGAGCGCAGCATCGAGCCCAACCCGGAGAAGGTGACTGCGGTGACAAGCATGGGGCTGATCAAAGACCTGAAGGGCGTGCAGCGAGTCATGGGCTACCTTGCGGCCCTCGGCCCGCTTCATCTCACGGCTCGGCGAGGCGGGCCTGCCCCCTATACCGCCTCCCGAGAAAGTCCGAGCGCTTCTCCCGGACCTCCAAGGCCCGGGGGAGGCCCTTGACAAGCTCAAAGCTGCCCTCACCAGCGCCCTGATACTCGTCCCGCCATCCGACGGCGAGCCTCTCCTCCTGTACGTCGCTGCGACGACCCAAGTGATCAGCGCGGCCATCGTCGTCGAAAGGCAAGAGGAGGGCCACGCTCTGCCGGTCCAGAGGCCGGTCTACTTCATCAGCGAGGTGCTGTCCGAGACCAAGATTCGCTATCCACAGATCCAGAAGCTGCTCTACGTTGTGGTTCCGACTCGGCGCAAGCTCCGGCACTACGCCGACGCTCACCCCGTGATGGTGGTCTCCTCCTTCCCGTTAGGAGAAATCCTCCGTAACCGGGAGGTCTCGGGCGGGTCGCCAAGTGGTCCGTCGAGCTTATGGGAGAGACCCTCTCCCTACGCGCCGAGGAAGGCCATCAAGTCTCAAGTCTTGGCGGATTTCCTTGCGGAGTGGACCGACACCCCAAATTGCCGCCGCCTCATCTCCGTCGAGAATTTGGACCATGTACTTCGACGGGTCCTTGATGAAGACCGGGGCCGGCGCCGGCCTCCTCTTCGTCTCCCCCCACGGAGTGCATATGCGGTACGTAGTTCGTCTCCATTTCCCAACGTCGAACAATATGGTAGAGTACGAGGGTCTGCTCAACGGCCTGAAGATCGCCATCGAGCTCGGCGTCAAGCGCCTTGACGTCCGAGGGGATTCGCAGCTCGTCATCGACCAGGTCATGAAGGACTCGAGTTGCCACGACCCCAAGATGGACGCATACTGCAAGGCGGTGCGCGCTTTGGAGGACAAGTTCAACGGCCTTGAGCTCAACCACGTCGTCCGGAGGCACAACGAAGCCGCCGACAAACTCGCCAAGATCGCCGCTGGGAGAGCCCCGGTTCCGCCCAACGTCTTCACCAAGGACCTCGTTGCCCCCTCGGTCAATCTTGAAGGACGGGAGGAGGCCTCAGAGAATCGATCCGACCTCCCCTCGGGGGCTGGAGAGATTCCCGAAGTCCCCTCTGCATCCGAGACCCTCTCGATTTCCGAGGCGCCCTCGGGCCCTCGGCGTCTAACGCCGAGGTCATGGAGATTGACGGAGGGGACCCAGAGCCCGAGCCCAAGCTGGACTGGAGGAAGCCATACCTCGACTGGATCATTCGAGGAACGCTCCCCGAGGACTTCAACCAATCCCGGCGCATCGCGAGAAGAGCAAAGTCCTATGTCGTTATTGAGGACGACCTCTACAAGCGAAGCCTGTCGAGGGTCTTGCAACGATGCATCACGGTCGAGGAGGGCCTCGCGCTAGTCCGCAAGATTCACGCCGGCGTATGCAGTCATCACGCTGCTCCACGCTCCCTCGTCGGTAGCGCCTTCCGACAAGGGTTCTACTGGCCGACCGTGGTCGCTGACGCCACCGAGGTGGTGCGCACCTGCGAAGGTTGCCGCATACTACGCTCGTCGACGCACTGCCGCCTCGAGGCACCTGGACCATCCCAATCACATGGCCTTTTGCCGTGTGGGGATTGGACCTGGTAGGACCCCTCAAAAAGGCGCCCGGGGGCTTCACTCATCTGCTCGTCGCCATCGACAAATTCTCCAAGTGGATCGAGGCGTGCCCCGTCACCAACATCCGGTCCGAGCAAGCGGTGCTCTTCTTCACCGACATCATCCACCGCCGAGTCCCGAACTCCATCATCACTGATCACGGCACCCAGTTCACGTGGGTGAAGTTCTGAGTCTTCTGCGACAAGCACCAGATACGAATTGTCTGGTCCTCGGTGGCGCACTCCCAGACGAACGAGCAAGTGGAGCGGGCCAACGGGATGATATTGCAAGGGCTCAAGCCCCGGATATTCAACAAGCTCGACAAGTTCGGCAAAAGGTGGCTCAAGGAGCTCCCCTCGGTCCTATGGAGCCTTAGAACGACGACGAGCCGGGCGATAGGGTTCACACCCTTCTTCCTGGTGTACGGCGCCGAAGCCGTTCTGCCTACCGACTTGGAGTTCGGATCCCCGAGGCTCAAAGCCTATGGTGAGGCACACAATCAAGTGGCTCGGGAGGATTCACTGGACATGCTCGAGGAAGCGAGGGACGCCGCTCTCCTACACTCAGTAAGATACCAGCAATCCCTCTGACGCTACCATGACCGACGAGTTCGGACCCGAGACCTCAAGGAAGGCGATCTGGTGCTTCGTCTCCGCCAGGACAATCAAGGCCGCCACAAGCTCACGCCACCTTGGGAGGGACCCTTCATCATCGCCGAAGTACTCAAGCCGGGTACCTACAAGCTTGCTAACGAGGACGGCGAAGTCCTCAACAACGCTTGGAATATCCAACAGCTACGTTGCTTTTACCCTTAGAAATTCCAAGCACTTGTACATACTTGTACCATACTTTTTCTGCTAAGGAAAACTAAGTCCTTAGGCGTTTACCCAAGTCACAATATTTTGTCCTCAATTGGACTCAGTGAGACTTGGTTTCGGCTCACCGAAACCAAGTCTCCCTCGGGGGCTAGAAAGGGGGGACCCCCTCCTGCAAAGCACCCCTCAAAAAACTTTTGCGCTTTTTGGCTATCTTTCGTAGACTCTACGTTCCTAAAGGTCTCGCGTACTTAGGAAAAGGCACGACGTGATTTCTTCCCGAGGCCGAGGATGGCCAAGCTGCGAGGCCACCTACGCCCATGCGCTATGGTGCCTCCGCTTGCTGCCCTCAGCCAAAGGAGGACTCCGAGCGCCGCGGGGAGGTCACTCATTACGAAAAGGCAACGGGGCCATGACAACTATTCGCGCAGTCCTTACCCTTGGTTAAAGAGCGACCCTCGGCTGCAAAGCATCCTCGCAAAACTAAGTAGCAAGTACAACTGAAAGGGAAACGCGAGAGATAATGGAAAAAACTGTCGCAAAAGCATAAGGCCTCGACGGGCCGACTGACACAAAGTGTTCCATGAACAAAAACCAACATAAGTTTCTATTTACATGGGCACTTGATGTGGTGCACTATGCCTCACACACAGCAAGCCAGCCTCGTCCGTTGTTGACACAAAATGTGGTGCATCGTGCCTCACACACAGCAAGCCGAAAGCGTGGCTTCAATCGGGTGACCGGGCGGTTT
>JADLZL010002525.1:0-45051 GCA_015844335.1 Chrysopogon serrulatus
TCAGTGCAGAACAACTGCCAATTCCCAATTTTGCCATATTCCTCTTAAGTTATATCGAACGGGTAGTATCACATGCCAGTGTCAACTGCCAACCTCACCTCTGCATGCTGGACGATGTCTTCTTAGAGAAAGCGAGCGGAATTACTGGACACAGTAGTCTCCGAATCCCTTCCATGTTCCATTCAGATTCATTGAGGACACAGTCGACATAAGTTGTAAATCTGAACAGCACTAGCGCAAGTTGATCATTTGACAGAAGCTTCCGCATTTACTTATCATTGATGTGCCAAGCGATCGAACCAACCATGGACCGTTACAAAAAAAAAATGACTTTTGGTCATGATCGTGCCTAGATAAAGTAAAATCCAAACACCTTTCTTTAGAATCAAAGAATAAGCAAAGTTGCCTTTTGTCAAAAAAATACTTATGATTCTCATTTGCGGGCAGGTAAATAAAAAAAAGCAGAGGGAAAAAGAAGATTCTGTATGATCTGTCTGCAATGACTCAAAATATCTGAACTCAAGAAGTCTTAGGTCAACTTAAAAGAATAAATGGTGGGACCGATGTGTAATAACTAAACTTATCATTCAAGCTTGACCAACAGAGTCCAGTTTACGTACGAAACTAGGAAAGCCACTCGCCTTCTGACGGCCAAAAACTATACATTTCAAGAAAAATAGTCCAGTTGAGGTTACAAATGGCACTACTATAGATGCACACATAATGTTGCATCATATATGGTGGCAGTAATGAGCCACAATATCTATGTCTAAGTTGGTATCTGAATATCTGACACTGATAGTGACGAATGAGAGTTTAAAAGCGCAGCCCCTTGCCCCAAGTAATTTACAACCTTTACTTCACATAAACATTTCACTGACAGTTATATTTAGATACAGAATTGATAGAGAATCCGGCAACTCAGTTCCTTTCTTCATTACATATACAATTACAATTATGTCATTTCATTTGACGAATAGAGAAATGCCTAATACATTTTTATGGCATATTATTCAAAGTTGATCGATGTATAACAATGCAATACATTTAACTCCAGTTCTGTATAAATAATTGACCTCATGGGGCTGCCTATGAGGTGTATAATCTAATAATACCTAGAAAACTCAACCAGTCCCATATCCCCGCTTCTAATAAATAGCCTATTGCTATCATCCAATTAGAAGTTTGGACAGAGCCAATTAACTGCTTCATAGACGACTCAGTTTAGATCCCCATTGCCCCAACTCCAATCCAGCTATCTTGAAGTCTACTAGTATATTATTCTAGTTGATCTAACCCATCTACATATACAAATCTCTCTAGCAATACAAATTGAAGGTAGACGATACATACCAGCTCACAAGCTTTCAAAGGTTTCCATAACAAAAACAAGCTTCCAAGGGAGAGCTGGAGATTATGAAGGTTAGCAGCTATCTTCTTTGCTCTTCTAGTTTCTTTCGCAGCAATTTATGCGATTTTATAGAGCAAGAGTTTTTACAAACTATGTCCATGTGTGATTCACTGTTACCTTTGGTAGAAGTGATTACCAATATCCTTAAATATCAACCTGACCTATTGAAATTATTATTTGATTCTGCAAATATTGACAAACTCTGCATAATCACTGGTACCCACTGTGAACAATTATGGGCAGTTTGAGATGAATTGAACATTTCCACCTTCTTGTAGTAAGAATCATGGTTACGCTTTCAAGTTTGACTTTCTGCCTTCTCTTATGGTTTTACAATTTTTCAAAGAAAAATCTTATAAAATACAAGCTATATTTATTATTTTAACCCTATAATTGCATATCTCTAGTCCATAACTCTCAACAGATGGGGGAACAAAACAACAACTATCAGAATAAGGATGCATAAGTGATGCTATGTGATAATGCTCATGTTAACTAATATCATAGTTCACTTGGATACTGAAAATGGAATGAGAAATACAGCTCAGATCAAACTCTGACCCGTGAGGTAATGTCAGAGAACGCTGTGTATTCTCCATGCAATTTACAAACAATTGGAACTGGAGGTCCTGACTCTGGACATATCAGCTCCATAGAAGCTTTGCCACCAAGTGTCCCCAATATCAGCCCTAGGCCAGTGTTTTTTGTTACAACTGGGAAGACACAGCTATTGAATTACTCCTTCCGAACTGGAGAAGAGTTTGCTCTTGAATTCATGCAAGACAGGGCAAACACAAGGAAGCCTTTGGTTTCAATCACCTCTGATAACAGGAACATCAAAACCAGCTACACTCCTTGGGGGGAAGAAGCTAATATTTTTGGAGATGAACTATCAAAGAAGGTGCTGAAATTTCCTTCAATCAGTGAAACAATTAACCAAAGGACAAATAAGACATACCCAGAAGAGGTATATAGCTCTGGACCATCTAGAATGAAGTTCCTTTGCAACTTTGGAGGCAGATTCCTACCAAGGCCAGTAGATGGCAAGCTCCGGTATGTTGGTGGTGAAAAGCATCTGATTCAGATCAGTCAAGGATTGTCATGGCAAGGACTAATCAGCAAGACAACCAAGCTCATCAGGCAAGCTCATATAGTCAAGTACCATTTGCCAGGAGAGCAAGTGAATGTGCTCATCTCTGTTGCCTCCGATGATGATGTGCACCATATGATTGATGAGTGCATTGTCCTAGAAGAAAGCAAAGAACGGCCAACTATGTACCTATTTACTGATGAAGATGATGAGCACCATGTACATTTTGTGGTTGGAAGCTCATCAGATGAAGATACTGAAGCACAATTTATTGCTCTAATAAATGGGTACAGATACACTGGACCAGGTGAGAAATTAAGTGCACGAGGTCCTGGGAGTCAATCAGCCAGTGATCTGGATCAGCTGATGTTTGATTTCGACGATGCGGGATCACTGACAGGCAGGACAGAAGAAGCTTCAGCATGCCATAGAAACAAGCGTTCACAAAATATTGTTGCAGAAACATCAAAAGAATCCAGGATCCCTCTACACAAGTTTCCTCCCATTATCATGGAACAAATGACCAATCAAGACTGTGCCATACAGAGTGACATAGGCGAGGTAAGCTCGTACCCTACCAGAAAGTCAATAAATGTTAACCGTGCTTCATCCATGCCATTGGAATTCACATATCCGTCTAAGTGGGAGCGAAATGGTAGTAATAGCACCTCAAGGAAGATTCCTGAACTGCAAAGGACAGTAACCAACATATCCAGGATAGGTCATAATGCAGAAAGAGATAAGGAAAGTGCATCATCAAGAATAGAATTGATGATACCATCAGACGAGGACAACTTGAGGATGATGCCATCACTGAGTACAAACTTCAGCAGCCTGACACAACATACAAGTCCTGTCAACAAGTTGCTGAGAGAACAGACTGAGACAATCGTCCAATTCATCCAGTCCAACAATTCAATCAACTTTCAGAAGCTGGTGAATGAAGAGCCTGTTGGAAGATCCGTATATGAAATGCTTGCATCTCCTTCAGAAGATTATCAAAAACTTGTGCACAAATGCCCGAGTTCTGATGAAAGCATGATAAACACAAGATGTAGCTCTCAAGAAGACATCATCCAAAATGCAGATCAGCAGAACAAAATTAGAAGCACTAAGTTACAAAACAGGACAGAGTGACCTGCTCCTACCCAGATATCTGGGTCAAATGAAGCAGGAGCTCACCTTTTGTGGGATGATACACACATCAGTGCAATGAATCCATACACCCATGAGCAGGCATTTTCAGTGAATACTACAGGGTGTATAGAGCACATTCTTCCTGATGTCATGCACAATGATATATCTAAGAAAGATAATCTTTCTATGCCAGTGGTCTATGACAGTGAAATGGCATGTTCCCCACATCCTTTTACATCCTCTGATAACAAGGCAGCTGAGCTGCAAAAAAATAGGCTTGTGCATGCTTCTGGAGAGAAACAGCAAGCTTCTCCCGATAGCAGGCAGCAAGACATACAGATTGTTAGGACCATTTCACTGGGAGGTGAAGGCAACCGAACGCAGATTGGATCTTTATCAGAAGAAGTAACAGAAATTTTTGCATCACCAATCGCAGAGCTTGAGGTACACCGCATCACCTCCACATATGCACTCATGAAAGCTAACTTCAGAAGCAATTTCCAAGACAGCCATTGCATTTCCTCTGATGGCAGGTACATGAAACCAGGGAAAATAAACAGGCCCTTCCTGCAAATGCAAAACTGGACAGAGACATTATAAACAATGTACAGGTATGCAGCTTGTTTGTAAATTAAGGTAGAATCTTGAGTCCCAAGACATGAGTTCAATTACAACTATATATGTTTATACGAATCCGTATAATATTTTGTGGGGGATCCACAATATGAGAGTTTCATTAAAGAAAAAAAGGAATATGTATAATACTCTTAGAAAAATAAAAGATACGGATGGAAGGAACTAAAAGGAAATGAAGAACAAAAAAAGTTTAGTAGAAGAGATATTGCGCAAGGAACCATCACTGCACACGATTTTCCGCAATGTACAATTGATTATTCATTTTACTTACATCACAGGTAATAAGCAATGAGGACCTCGAAGATCTGCAGGAGATGGGCTCTGGTGCATTTGGAACTGTCTTCCATGGAAGATGGAGAGGAACAGATGTTGCAATCAAACGGATAAAGAACAGCTGCTTCATGTATTCATCACCTGAGACAGATAAACTGGTCAGTTCTCAGTTCCTTAAAATCACATGATGAATTGAAGCTACAATCACGATCATAGACTTAGTAGTTAGTAGAAGTTCCCCAGGACATAGTCACGTAGGTTTTGCTCATCAGAAAACAGTAACCAATTTTATCATGCAGATTCTGGAGTTTTGGAGAGAAGCAGCAATCCTCTCAAAACTTCACCACCCTAATGTGCTGGCATTCTACGGGATTGTGAATAATGGACCTGGGGGGCATTAGCAACTGTGACAGAATTCATGGCCAGTGGATCTCTCAAGAAAGTCCTTTTGCACAAACAAAAATTACTTGACCGGCGCAAACGTGTTAGTCTTGCTATGGATGCAGCTATTGGAATGGAGTACTTGCATTCCAAGGATATAATTCATTTCGATTTGAAATGTGATAACTTACTGGTGAATCTCAATGATCCATCTCGTCCCATATGCAAGGTGTGCCACATTTCATCATTTTATCATTTATGCTGATCTAAAATGCACGATGAGATGTATATGTACGTAAGATGTTTGGGGTGGGGGGGTCAGCCCTGTTCCCCGTCAAAGCAGCAGCTGTCCAACACATGGGTGAGGAAGTAGAATCAAGGGGAGAGGCTAGCTGGTCCAATATGCGAGTGAGCGCCCCAGAGTGCTTAACTAAGTAATAAGTACAGTGGTGAGGGAAGAGGAGGGTAGCGAATATGTAAAGAGACACCTGAACTTTAATCATACAAAGTTCCTCCACCCTATCCTCTGCCTCCGTCCTTCTCTTCTTCTCCAAGGCATCTGTCTGCTAACAGTATAAATGGCCTCTTCTTTTCCAAATGAGCTGAAATGGAGCAACTGGTAAATTATGACTGCAGGTAGCTGATTTTGGTTTGTCCAAGGTGAAACAAACTACAATGGTCTCAGGTGGGATGAGGGGAACTCTTCCATGGATGGCTCCTGAAATGCTTGAAATGAGCAGCAATATGGTATCAACCAAGGTAGGACTCACAAGCTCTCTTTATGACATAGGAAAGCAGTGTTATTACAAGACTCAAAAGGGGTTATGGTATTGGTATTATGTGTGTTTCTCATAAGCTGAAAGGCAGCTTAATGGAAGGCAGCCAGTTGCTTTCAGAAAAGGCAACGATTGAATCAAGTGATTTCTTATACCAACTGAGCTGCTTATTTCTGTCATTTGGGAGGGTTTTATTGAAAGGGTTATTCAGGAGAGTTGTAGCTTGTATGGAAACATATAATGTTCAAAAGCTATTTCTAAAGACTCAAGTTGCTGAAATGAAGAAGAAATATATATGCTTCTCACTTAGCTATTAACTTGTTTGTACTGTCTATACTTATACCAATATATCTGATACTGCAACAGGTTGATGTGTATTCTTTTGGAATCATAATGTGGGAAATACTCACGGGCCAGGAACCATATGCTGGCATGCACGATGGAGGAGTTATAGGTGTGTTACGAAGTTATCATGAAGGGTATCCTATGCCCTAACATCACCTGGGTTCCCAAATACTGACTGAAAATTTGCAGGAGGAATTTTGAGCAACACATTGAGGCCACCAGTGCCAGCATCATGTGATCCACAATGGAGGGAACTGATGGAGCAGTGCTGGTCAAATGAGCCCGACAAAAGACCATCCTTCAAGGAAGTTGTCAGCCACCTCCGTTCAATGCTAGAAGCCAACCAGAGCAGACCACTAATCTAACTTCCATGAGGAACACTGTCTATGTATCCTTTTAAGTCCATGGTGCAGACATCACCTGTATGTATATTCATATTGTTCAGTACTTCAGCTTCAGCATACCTTTACTACATTCAGTGCTCTTCGAAATGTACTGTGTCTGTGTGTTGGTACCTGAACTAGGGCTTTTGCACATGGAAAATGTATATTAGATTAGTTGACTGGTGTGCTGTTATGAAACAAATAGTTGGAGTATTTTGTTAGTAATTGTAGGTGTAATTTGCCTATGGAATTATCCTACATTCTCAACCATGCCTTTTGTAGCTGTCTACTTAACTGGGGCTTGGGGCTCCTAATGAGAGCATAACATTTTTAACCAGCATTACTTCATTTGCAGTTCAATATGCGAAACTCGATTTGGTTCAAACTCTAGCATGTCAATTCTCAATATCGAACATGCTAAGATGCATATGAGGTTACATACATCTCAACATCTGCAATAGCTTAAGCTCCAACAGAATCCTAGATCACTACCACCATGTAGTAACCTATTTGCAGTGAATTTAAGAAGCTCGCACATGAAACGGAAGTGCATAAAGGAAATAAGTACTATCGCTAGAGCCTGAAAAAAAAATTGCAGCGTTCCCCTAACATAATAGAATCTAGTACTACAACAAAGCACCCCACTACATTTTGTGTCTGCCAATCCATGTCTTTCACTGAATGCGTGGCATGACCCAGCGAGGAAATACATCAAACAGCTCCGGTGCAGCACAGAAACCAAGCGAAGATAACATAGAGAAGCGCGTCAATGCGAGAATACTGAGCTAGAAACCATGGTACCTGGTTCACTTCAGCACTGACTGACAGCCTCTGAGCACGCACGAGCCAACGAGCGGCGGGCGGAGGACGAGAACGGCATCTCGTCGTCCCTCAAGCCACCCCGCACCGCCTGTTGGAGCGTTGAATGACGAGAATGCAACGGCTCATCCTTCAGTAACGGGTGAACCGGTGAAGGGACCGCGTTCGGCAGCTGCTCTCATCATTGGAAGTCTCCATTCGCTCGTCGACGGTGAGCGACCGCGGTGCTGCTCGCCTCCGGGTCCGGGCCGGAGTCCGGAGAAAGGCGCTTGTGCATTGATGAGCTATTGAGCTCGGGGGGTTTCTTGCAGAAACGGCCTTGAACTATTGATTATGACGCACCCGGCCAACTCGTGTCCTAAATCAGCAGTGTGGCCTGTCCTCTTCCCACAGCCGGTGCTGTTCCGCCGCCGCCGCCACCTCTGGTTGGGCTTCAGGCCTGACGCCTACTCGACCACTTCCGCATGGGCCACCGCCGGACACCTTCCCTGCCAGGACTCGCGAAGTGGCGATGTGATGTTGCCCTGCCCCCACCTGTGGCCTGGCCACCTACCAGGGTTTAGTCACAGAAGAAGAGGGACGGAGCTTGGCCGGAAGCCAGGAAGCTGGCAGACCGATCCCAGCAGGATGTTGACTTGCCCGTTGGTGTGGATTCGTGCTTGCATACAAAAGATTAGCATTTTTCATGTTCATGTTCATCTATCTGCTCGATTGGTACCTCCTTACATTTGCTCTGCCAATCTGTTTTCAGTAGGACCCTATGACGAACTATTTCTAAAATTGCTCACGGTGCCCTTTTGTCGCGTCAGAAGAGAGTCCGTGATTTTTTACTTCGTATATGATGATTACTTCTATGTATGTTTTCCCTCTCATTCTTTCTACAAATTTGTTTGATGGATTGTTGTTTGAAACCTTCTGATAAGGATAGTCGACGATGACCGAAGACCGCTGCTGTTATGATTTGATTCAGAGCTCGTGGAATCGGACCTTGACCGGACCAGGTGTAAGTCTGGATATTGCTGAGGGAAATGAAAAAAAGGTATTGTATCTGCTTGGTCAAGGAGACGTGTTTTATGCCCAGTTGAATATCTTGTTGCATGTTGGCCTCCTTAGATGCCCATACATTTCTGGTCATGGATCCTCTCCACCCAGTGTGATATCTTTGGACAATGGACATAGGTGCAGGAGCAATCAGATCTAATTGAGCATACAGCGGTCTTAACTCTTGAGGTATTTAATCACGTGTTACATAATCTATACTGTTTGGGTGGTCCATTTTTTATTTATTTGTCTCTAGAACTTCACAATTCAAGGTTCATGATCGTATAATCTTTTAGTTTGCATGGAAGGGTCATGTACATGTAGCATTCAAGGATAATTCAGTAGTGCATTCCTGTCCTTAAAAAAAAAAAAGGTACTACAGCGAAGAACAAAAGATAGGCCTGTAAAGAACTACTATAAGACATTTCTGATGAACTGATGACCAAGCAAAGAAATATAAGAAAAATGAGTGAAATGCACGAGTAGCCCTTCAACTTGTCATGGTGTATCATCCAGGCTCATAAACTTTGAAACATCAGAATTGACTTGTTAAATATTTGATCGATGTCCAAATTTGCAAAATATCCCTGTCATTGATGTGGTATGCAAGTGTGGAGATTTTCTATTGATAAATCAAAGTCAAAGAAGAAAATAAAAGGAAAAAAAATCCCCCTCTGCAGTCCTATCATAAAGCAAGCAAAAAGAAGAATAAAGCGCCTTATTTGCCACTGCAAACTTACATTTGTTATTTGCCATCAATGTCCCACAACTCTGTCACTTACAGTGGCAAAAAAATGTACAAACAGGAAAAGAATCCATCCAAGAAACTAAAAAAATCCCCAAAGCTTTTATTTATAACAAATTTTAACTAAACAAATCTCCATGTTGTCAGTGCCACATTAGAAACTGTGGGGGCACTTTGGAAAGACCTCAAAGTGAAGTTTCAAAGTTTACGGACCTGTATTACACTCCAGAACAAATGCAATAGCTGCTTGTGCATTGGAATCAAATCAAAACGTAGTGTTACTTTTATAAGAAAAAAACTTGTTCATATTAATTTACCTATTAGATGCCTTAAATAATTCTACTTATTATGTGATATACAATAGCTCACAGTACAAAGTAAGCCATCACAATTATGTAAATTGTTGATAAGTCCATATACCAAGCATGAGCAGTCGAGCTGGAAATGAAAAGAAGCAAACTCAACCTTTTTCTTTGTGTGTATTGCCAATGTAATGCCAAATGAAAACAGATTTATACATTGTAGATTTCACATTGCACTCATCACAAGTTGGCAACTTGTGCACAGAATATTGTTATGTCTTGTTGTGTTGTCCAGGTACTCCATTATTTGCTTCATGCACCCACATATATTCCAATGCAGAACATCATTTGCATCCAACTTGTCCACTCACCAACTCCACTTGCACTATAGTAACTTGTTATTGTAATAAATTAGCTCACCTAGAACAGCCCTAATTGTAGTACAAATATGCAAGCACAAAACATCATTAAGTCATTAGCCGAAGCTATCACTCACCCCTGCATCCCCCATCTCCATTGTTAGATTCTAGGCTAAAATTCTTGCTATGTGTGGTGGGGCCATTCTCAGTGATCTCTACTCGCCAGTTAGGCGGAAGGTTACTGCTGATCACCTATGGACAGAGAGTGGCAGCAGTAAGAGTGGGAAGAACTGGAAAAGGAAGAGTTCTTGGGAGTTTGGTGAAGACGACAACGATGACTTTGAGGCTGATTTCAAGGGATTTGAGGATGGTGATAGCGAGGAAGATGTGGATTTTGGACATGAGGACCAAGGTTCATAACATGGCTTTGTTTTCTTATCCTTTAGATTTTGCTGCTTCTTTTTTGTACTAATATTAAGTTGTTGATTATGTTGCTTTTGTATTTTTATGTTAATTTTTGTTTTCAGTTTCATAGTGTGCTTCAAAGAGGTTTTGTTGTATCATGGTTGCCATCAATTCTTATCCTTACATATGGTTGTCAACGCCTAATGATCTAAGATACAGAAGAGATAGAATCGGGATTTCTGTTCATTATTAACCTGATTTATTTCCTCATGCAGAGTTCAAAACGAACAGTTTGAATCTCATGGTCGGGTTCAATGTTCATACTGCCAAAGTCACCAGCAGGAAGAGAAAGACACAGTACCGTGGGATCCGGCAGCGCCCTTGGGGCAAATGGGCAGCTGAGATCAGAGACCCACACAAGGGCGTCCGAGTCTGGCTTGGCACCTACAGCACCGCAGAGGAGGCTGCAAGAGCGTACGACATGGCAGCCTGGCGCATACGCGGCAAGAAAGCCAAGGTGAACTTCCCCGACGCCATGACACATCCTGAGAAACGCCGCCGGGAGCCTGTGCCTCCACCAGCAAAGAAGATTGCTTCACAGGAGGTGCTGAAGCTCAACGGCGCCTCTGATGATCATGTCATCTCAGCAGGCAGCAGCACTGATGATGCCACCGTCGTGAAGCTTGAGTTCCCAGAGTCAGCTCCACCACTACCCATGTCCAGCGCATGGCTTGATGCGTTTGAGCTGAATGAGGCCACCGAGCTTAGGTACCTTGAAGCTGAAGGGAAAGGCTTAGATGAAGAAACTGTTGGCAATGGCGAACTGAGGCCTGCCGATGATCTTGCGTACTATTATGAGCCTTTCCCCAACTTCTTGCAGTTACCTTACCTCGAAGGTAACTCATATGAAAACATCGACGCCCTTTTTGATGGTGACGCCGTCCAGGAGAGCGTCAACATTGGAGATCTCTGGAGTTTCGATGACGTGCCGACGGATCGCGGTGTTTACTGAGACGCGCGCAGCAGCATGAAGGAATCATAGTTCCAGCTTGTAAGTGCCCTTACTAAGAAATTGAGGTATTCAGGTATTGATACAGGGGGCGAGGGAAAGACCGTGCTTCTGTCTCAAATGATGCATGATTGCAGTGACATTGGTGTGGACATGTGGTGGTGCTATTCCAAGATGATTTCGTAATTCTTTGCTGTTGGGGTTCCCGAGTGTGATGGGCGCTGAAGATTTGCGAGAATAGAAACATGTTTAACTGCTGCTGCTGTGTGTGTGTGTGTTTGGAAAGAAATTTAACTGCTGTGTAATTACGGCTTTTCCCTATTATCATGCCCTTTTTTGCCGAATTAATTGTTGTTCTATCATCACCCTTTCACCGCACAGGTGTATGTATCTTGCTATTGTTGTTGGCCTGATGAAAGCACCAGCCACCAGTATTGGTGTTTAAATTCAGTCATCAAAACTCAGCCTGTTCAGCTTGTACATGATAACATGAGTGTCTCCATGTTCCAACTCCCCAAATGGTGTTCTTGGGAAACCCTGGCGTGAAATTTGAGTGCTTGCATATGCTGACGGCACCGTACCATACACAACTTTGTGTATGCTGATGAAGAAGGCATCCTATCACGCCATCTTTTGTGTCGAGGAAGTGGCGCAGCGCAGAAGCAAAGGCAAAGCTGTTAACCTAAGTGACGAGAGAACCAATAACCATATTTGATTATTTGTTTTTCTGCCAACTTGCTCCTTTGGAAGGTGAGACCGAGGAATCATTACTTTAACGACACGAAAAGCGAAGGAATCTTTGTTAGATTGAACGTGACAAATATTTCGGCTGCTGCGATGCTTCTGCCGGTCCGCCGCTGCCCGCTGCCCACGTGCAAACCTGGCCGGCGACGCCGCTTTGAGCTCATCTATCCTGCAGTTGTAGCTCGGCGAAATCGGTCCGGTCAGAAACCATTTCCTTTCCCTCAGCCTGAAAGGATTAGTACAGCTAGAAATTCCTTTTCCGAAAGGACAGTATGGTTAGAAACAAATTTATATCACTCTTCCACTCACCAGTAAGCAGCAGCCGGCACGCGAGTCACCAGGTGATTGCAGCCAAATGGCCATGGTCCCATCAAATAATCTAGCCACAAACAAACCAACAAATGTATCAATCTTTCATTGCATGAATGAGTCCACAGAGACACACTGCAGCGTACTAAATATTCTGCCAATATTTACACGTGTGGACTGATATCAGTAGCTAAACCATCCAACAAAAGCTGTACATTTTCCCCTGCCATATTTCCTTTTTAGGATTTTTGCTGCTAACTTATGTTTATATACATGACTGCATGCCACCAATGCAGCAGAGTATCACACCTATCTAAATGGGCTTAGGTAACCATTTTGGAGAACAGATCATCTAGAGCTGAGTACAAGGGCCGGGCAGCTCGGGGCCGCTCCACCCTCCCAAACAGGATATCGGTTGCCGTCAGGTATGCATCACCATAGAAGCGCAGATTGGTCTCCATTCTGGTTGTCACCACATTCCCTTCCAGTGAAACCCCAACGAAGGCACCTGTTGACAAGTTTTCATGACATCAAGTATAGTGAGGATATCTTATACCAAGTGCAGGTTACAAAGATCTTGTGATATCTCAATGTTCTTAGTATGAATTGGCAATTCAGACTATTTGGGTCATGGGTAAATGCACACACTTTTTTAATTATTGCCAGAAGATAAATAGCAACCTAAGTCATTCTTAAAAGAACACCACCATAACCTTTTATGATCAAATTATCACTTACTAATTTCTATCTTAAAAGAATTTAGGAGCACTGTCAAGAGCCAAATGTTCATATTTCTACCTTTGCTGCAGCTGTAAGTGTAGCATATCCCAGAACCTTTTTCACTGGCCCGAACGTCTGCCTCAAATGCTCTGCCAATGGGTCCTGCTGCAGCACTCAACCCTGCCCCAAGTGAAAGATGCATGCGACTGCTGAAAGCCTTGACAGCTTTACGGTCATGAAGCACAATGATAAAGTCCGTCAGTTCTCCTCCAATCTGGAACATACAAAGAAAGGACACCAAGAAATGGAGATTAAGAACCCTACTGAATTGTATTTAAGCATCTATATTATCTTTACACTGCTTCAACATGTACTATCACAATTTCAAAAAAAAAAAAACCTATCACCCACACCTTGCAACTCTGCCAAGTAACAAGCCATAATGCTCAAATATATTTCTTTTCACACAAGTTGCTCAGGATGGGTATGCTAGTTTTTTAGAAAAAAATATGTAGATATATAGACCCATAGTAGTCGTATGGACATAACTACAGAGAAGGCAAAGAGGTAGTTTTTTTCCCATACCCTGGCGTGTCTATCAACTAGCTTATGTTTTCTGTACAACCAACCTAATGTTATCATCATATCTTTAATTGAGTTGCGCACAAGTTCTTGTATTTTCTCATGGAAAACAAATCATTTGTCTATAGATGTTGAGGATATATTAAGATAATGAGATTAGTGGATAAATACCTGCACTCCCCATCCCAGGCCAACAGATAGAATTGCAGAGGGGGCAGACCATGATCCATCTGATCTGCGAGCAACCACAAGACCAGTGCCAACTTTGTACGTAAGAACTGCACCTGCCTTGGCAACTGTTAGAATTGCAAGTCCCTTCGCTCCCTTGAGAATAGATGATGGGATGGACTTCTCAGGGTTTAATCTAGAAACCTACAATACAAAACAGAACATTCTTAGCTCTGGACAATAAGGTTACATATCTTAATGGGTAAAACATCTACACACCTGACAATATTTCTTCATTGTGTTTGTAGCCTTGTATATCTCGTACTCCATTGATACACCTACGGGCATGTTCAACCAGCTTCTAGTGCTTGTCCAATCCATGACATCATGTTTTGCTTGCTGCATGGAGTTACTATTGTAGTTGATCAATAAGCCCTGAAGTGGATCGAGCCTCTCATAGCAAGCATCACAAACTCTCTGAGGATCACGGATCCTGAATTTCATGGGCATCAAACATCTTCCCTTGGAGCAATTTTTGCAGAATATACCTCCACAGAACCGACAATGGTGCCGTCCACGAGTCAGAGGCGTGAAAGGCAAGTTGCACTGCAAGCACGCATTAGCAGAGCTATCTGGCAACCATTCTGGTGGGTCTGCTAGCAACACCTCCCTGTATGCACTATATTGCAAAGCATTCGCTTCAACTAGTGGTGGGGCACTTGGAACACAGACAGAAGGGTGCACATTGACATCACCATTCTTGTCAGATCCAAGGAAAGATATGTCCGTGCTGAAACTTTCCTGCTGTGATGCATCATCATCACTCTTGTTTACACCCGTGACAATCGAAACCAGCCCACCTATAACAGTCTTCAGATTGACTTTTGGACTAGCTCGTGTTGGAGCAAACGGGTCATCCCTTGAATCATACTCTGGGAAGTCTGGTTCAAATGCTGGTTCATAAAGATAATCCTGAACCGGATAGTTGTTTCCAGCAACTACATTGGACAGAGCAGCTCCCTGGTTCTGGTTCTGGTTCTGGCTGGTGTCCATTTTAGACAGGGAAGAGTACATCATCATTTCGTTTGGAGTTCCCATGGAATCATCTAGAGGTTATAGTAGGAACAAGGGACTACCTGCAAGTAATTGCAGGTAAGTTGTCAGAATGAGATGCAAAGTGGGGAGAAAAAAATATTTGCAGCAGCGCAGCCCTATGAACAGTCCAAAAACAATTATTCTCAAACTATGAACATTACAATGTGATGGGAACAGAAAAACATTTGCAGCATGTTTGATGAAACAAGTTTTTATGTTCAAAGTCTATACCCAAAGCACGCTATCTTCTCGTTTCTAGGATAGGCAAAAAACAATCCATGGACAACAAGTAAAGGTTCCTGTGCTTGTAAATTTTCAAAGGATTTTTCAAAGAATTCTAAAGGAATCAGATTCCTATAGTTTTAAACACTGTAGCAGTGTTCGGAATTTTGGATCGTACGTAAGATTGGTAATTCCTTTCCAGATGAAAGGTTCCTTTGCTTGTACATTTTGAAGCAATGAAAGAATCCACCGCCATCTCTTGGTTTCAATCCCTTCATGAAGTCTGAGAGACTCATGAGTGCATGCATTCACACAAGCAAACGACCAAGCACTAATTGATTAAAATACTCTAGAAGTAGGGCCCATGGTTTCAGCAAGCATGTACTAACAGTTGCGCTGCTTCAAATTTTTTTTTCCTACCCATCAATTATATTGTGCATAATTCAAGAATAATTTTTTTTTTGACAAATGCAACAGTATTTCAAGTCCAAACTAAGCATCAGAACCAACCCATGAACTACCAATGCTACATGTATGTGCTATGGTTAAAAAAAAGCATACACAAGCTGAAACTAATCACAGATGCACGATATGACAGAGCCACATCAACTATGACCGAGATATAGCTTCCCAAACAAACAGATATGAGTGCGGATGTGCTCAGCGGAGCTCGATTGAGGCGGCAGCAACTGCAGAACCTAGATTAGATGGGGCAGGCAAGCAGAGACCAGCCAATCACCCAGCAAGGCAGCTAAAGTTTAGCACGGGTCGCATTGGATGTTTGGTAGGAGGACTAAACAAGAGCTAATTATAAAACCAATTACATAAGCCGTGGCTAATTCACAAGACAAATCTATTACTATTAAGCCTAATTAATCCACGAAACATGTTTCCTGCAGCATCACATTGGCAAAACATGGACTAGTTACGCTCAATAGATTCGTCTAGCGAATTAGCCTATGTTTAAGCTCCTAATTAGGCTCTAAACATTCGACGTGACACGAACTAAAATTTAGCGATGGGGATCCAAACACCCCCCGAGCCAACAGAAGAGAGATCAATTCAAGCACAGCCCGGCGCGGCGCGGCGCGGAGACGGCAAATCAGCGATCGGACGGGGAGGCAGGGGAGCCAACTACCACCCCTTCACACAGGAGAAAACGTAAGAGATGGGCAGCGAGGCTTACGCGTGCTTGGATCGGAGGGACCGCGCGGGCGCCGATGGGATCGTCTCGTCGTGGTACGGGAGGGAGAAGAGAGGACGCGGCTCCGGGCGGCGGCGGGGTTGGGCTTGGCGTCGGAGACGGGGATCGCGTCGATTGGCTTCTTCCGCCGGCAACGGCAGGTCGGCAGCGGGGAAGAGAGAAGGAAAAGAGAAGATGGGATTTGGAGGTTATCGACCGGCTTTCCGCTACCGGTTAATTTGGGGATAAGTTATCAGGGGCTTTGGTTTTTCCTTTCCCTCCGTGAGAGGAACGAGGAAGGGTGGGTCCGAGCTGGCGTCTCGCGCGGCCTCAGACGAGTTGCGGCCAGGGCCCATCTCAGACGCTGACGCGGTGGCACGTGATAGGCCGTGACTGCCCGCGATGGCCCAACATTTAATCTGGGCTCGATTCGGTGCTCGGTGGGCTTCTTTTCTGACTACAAACTGTTAAACTGTTCATGTCTTTCCTTCCTCTATCTACGATAATACTTTCCTTTTTCCATTCACTCTAGAAAAGTTATATTTGAAGATTTTGGGCAGATAGACGGGTAAACGTGAACAGCTTTTCCAATTCCAATATACTGTTGCACAAAAAACGACTGCACGGTCACATATCCATCATGGAATAGGTGCAAAGTCAGAGTCAGTACCTCCCTTTGGCAACACACTGCATATAAAAGTGTAACACAAAAAACGCTGTGTTCTTTGTGAACTGTGAAGAAATGTGACGGACCATACGTGGGCAAAGGGCAAATCAAAAAGGGCACTGAGAGCTATGAGACAAAAAGAAAATACCAACAGGGTCTTCTTGACTCTTGAAACAAGCAGGTGATATGTGCTACACTTATGGTTAATTTGGATTCACCCATTCCACCTTAGAATTGGAGGGGACTGAGGGGTATTTAAACTAATTTTTTTTCTCTAATACCCTTCAATCCCCAAGTGGAATGGTTTGGAGAGGATTGTGGAATATTTGAACTAATTTTTCCTGCAATACCCTCAATACCCTCAAATCCTAAAGTGGAATGGTGGATCCAAAGGAGCTCTTACATTGTCATTCCGAGGAACTGAGGGAGTCATCTGATGGCTGGAATGTACAGTATTTGATTTAGCACGAGAACAGAGGTACAGTACTATGTGGTGCTAAATTTCCAGTAGGGAAAGCTTTTACTCAAGGTCTGGTAAAAGAACTGGTGATACAAACAGTCCACGATGGATGGCGCCATGGGATGTTAAATTTCCAGAAGAGTAGCCAATCGACAGCAAAAGCTTTTGCACGCATCAATCAGATTTCATGGCAAGAATGCACCTCAACCATCAAGCAAGCACTCAGAACTGATTCTTACAAGCTGTCGTGATGATGCCTACAAAATGGTCACTCCAGATTCTAGAATCAGAATGCACTGTCACTCTGGAAAATGAAATTTGATGTGCCTAATGATGCTCTGCATTTGAGGCATCATATACTTCATTAGTGCACAACAAAAACAAGGGAGGAATTCCCAGTTTACATTGGAAAAGAGAATTATTTCTAATATATAGTTTAAGCAGGAACTGCTACATGACATCATTAGTCAGGGCTCAGATTCTTGTTTCAACATGAAAGTGTGGCAGAACCGACTCAAGCAGGCGGACAAGCGTCGTTCTGAACACCATTCTTGAATCAATCCTTGCAATATCTCACTCAAAATAAAACAAAAGGACGAAGAGAATCCTACTAATGAAATTCTTAGCTTCAGAGCTAACAAATACCGTAGTACCAAAAATGGTTCCACCATATCAAAGTGTGGTGCACAACTGCACATCATTTATCCATCTCCCAGATAATAGCACTGTCCTCTGCATGAACGAAGCCGCTATTAAGAATTAGAGTCTGTAAGACACACATGCAATGCGAGTTTTCCAGACACGATGGTAATGTAAATCATTAAGAAAATAGAGTAGGCGATTTGATGATGTCTCCTGGCATGTACCTTTGATCTTTTTGTTTATCCACACCTCAATCAGCATTCCTGCACCAACTCCAGCAGCACACACGGCACCATAGATTGCCAGTGCGGAAGGCAAAGATTGCCGAGGCAGAAAATAGCATTCAGGGACTTGTCTGATCTTCTTTGGAAGGCGCTTCTTGACAACTGGTTGGCTAGATTCAGTAGTCACTGCACCGCCCACAGTCTTCCAGTCCACATTCTTCAGCATATCTTTTGAGTCCTCACTAGCCATTTGGAAGCTGTGCATGCACAAAGGTTATGACAGTCAGCAAGGACACACCATATTTCCCACAATTGGATCCTAAATCTGATAATATCCTAGAATAATTGGGACATACAGAAGAACATACTGTTACAGTATTTGCTACCACCAGGCAGATACAGATAGTAGATCTAGGAAGTAGGAACAATAATGTCAGATATAACATCTATACAAACAACGCATTTCATAATCCTCAAGCACTCATTCATTGATCACCCACAAATTTGTAAAATCGTAACTGGAATTGACCACCTGTCAGTTTCCAATTTCCATAACTCCAGTGCATGACTAGGTAGGTCAGTCAATCTTGGCAGTCTCAAGAACTGCCAAAAGAGGATGGTTCACTATTGCACGATTAGTACCCATTCTACTGATCCGGCTACGCATCAGATGCCAAGACTATGAGAAGAGGCGAGGCCAAGCCAATAAGGTAGCGTGTTGGCTGTGGATGAGAGGTGCGGTGAATCCCCATACCTGGGTGGCGGCGTCGGCAGCGTTGGTGGGAAGCTATTAGGGGGCAACTCGCGAGTCCGTACGGCAGAGGCTGATCGAACGGAAAGGGGTGCGTCCGGACTCCGGAGTCGCCGTGGGTTGGATAGCCAGGCGAAAGCCGACGGCGAGTGGTCCTCCCTCTTGTTGGCGTCCGACTTCGACGGGCGGCTGCGCTGGGGAATCGGGCGACGAGCAGAATGAAGACGAGGGAGCGTCACACGCACATGGGCCGAGCCAGGAGAGTGGTGGGCCTACGGGCGACAAGGTCCATCGTCCACCCAAAAGGCCCATGCAGAAGGCCTGCAAAGCGACCTCTCGCGCTAGTGTTTACTGGTTTATTCCCGTGCTACCTCTTCCTGTGCTGCCTCACAGGCGCAGGCGCCCGTAACCCTAGCCTTCGGCGGCGACGATGGCGGCGGCTCCGGCAGGAGGCGGCGCGCGGGCGCTCTCCCAGCGGGAGCAGGACATCCATATGATGCTCACCGCCGACGTCCACCTCGGCACCAAGAACTGCGACTTCCAGATGGAGCGCTACGTATACAAGCGACGCACTGACGGTATCAGTCCAGTTCTCTCGACAATAACCAAATGTTGGATATCAGTTGTAGATCTGTTCGTGTTGACCTCTGTTTGGATCTTGCTATGCGCATGCAACAATTAGGCTGCGATGTGTTGTTTAATTGAGAAAATATTGACGCATAGTTTGAGTGGAGAAGTATTATATTGATTCGTACGTATGTAGTTCTAGCTGTTAATTTTGTCGTTGATAGAAGCGTCGGCTACTTTAGTATCATTTATCCCGATACACATATGTAAAGGTCTATTCGTCGCAACGTCATACCATTAATATAAGTTGTGTGATGGGTTCACACCAGAGATCTTGAATGCGCTTAATTGGAAGAATAGTTAGCTTCATGCTAAAGCGGAGGAGAGATTATGAACAGCAGTGTGTGTTAGCTAGTTTCTTTTTTCCCTTGGGAGTGATGTTCTAAACTTGTGCTGTCTGGGTTGGCTAAACTGAAGGGTGTTTACCATCTGAATGCTGTAGCCTGTAGGTGAATTGATGTCTTTTATTAAGTTACCCTAGAACTCTTAAAAAAAGTTGGTTCACACTAGATTCTATCAAAATTAAAGGTTCAATTGCCTGATACCAAACATCTTATGTATATGTTGCTGTGTTTGTTTGCTAGTATCAATGGGAAGAATGTCTAGTAGTTTACTCCTAACTTGAATTGCTTATGCTGATCAAGTTTCCATTTGACCATGGTGAGCTGCAAATTAACAATAGTGCTTTTGTATATTACCATCCTTCAGGTATCTACATTATTAACCTTGGCAAGACATGGGAGAAGCTTCAGTTGGCCGCGAGGGTCATTGTTGCCATTGAGAATCCCCAAGATATTATCGTGCAGTCTGCTAGGCCCTATGGTCAGAGAGCTGTCCTCAAGTTTGCGCACTACACTGGCGCTCATGCCATTGCTGGAAGGCACACTCCTGGTACATTCACCAACCAGTTGCAAACCTCCTTCAGTGAGCCACGCCTTCTTATTCTGACTGACCCCAGGACAGATCATCAGGTCAACTTATATCTGTTGAAAGAAAAACTAGATTGTGCATTTCAGCTTGTTGAATCAGAACACTTTTAAATCTTCTTTATCGAACTTTGTACAGCCCATTAAGGAGTCTGCACTTGGAAACATTCCCACCATTGCCTTCTGTGACACTGACTCCCCTATGCGCTATGTTGATATTGGCATTCCTGCCAATAACAAGGGGAAACAGAGCATTGGTTGTCTGTTCTGGCTGCTTGCCAGGATGGTCCTCCAGATGCGTGGTACAATTCTCCCAGGACACAAGTGGGACATCATGGTAAACTGATATAATCTGAACTAGTGTCATTTATACCAATTGCTGACCTGTATAAACAAAACATTTACTTTTTGTTGCTTCTTGAATCATATGCTTGTTTCCCTTTTGCAGGTTGATCTTTTCTTCTACAGAGACCCGGAGGAAGCAAAGGAGCAGGAGGAAGAAGAGGCTCTGGTTGCTCCTGACTATGGCGCAGTTGCAGAATATACTGCTCCAGGGGCTGACAACTGGGGTGCTGATTGGGGAGCTGGTGAAGCTGCAGCTCCACCTGCTGGCATTCCAGCTGCTGGTGCAGACTGGACTGCTGCTCCAGGTCCAGTTACTCTTCTTCTTATTATAATTTGATTTGCATTTAAAGACGAGGCATTCTTATCTTTGTAGTAGTATTCTGTATACACATGCTTAGTTTGTCTAGGTTACAATGTTTAATTTATTGATAGTTGATGCTCTGTTCCACCTTTTGTATGCCTGGAATTAGCTTGCTGTTGTGTCTGAAGCTGGATGGTGATTTGAACTGAAGCTTTTATATGTTTTCTAGCCTGTCTTAAATTGAAGCTTTTTTTTCCTTAATCAGAAGTTATCCTTTGACCTATAGGATTTTATGGTTAAAATGATGTTGAAGCTTTTAAATTGCTAGAGTATACTAAATATCGCTGGCTCAACATTTGCTTGTTTCCTTTTTACTTTTCTTATCTAGTTATCTGCGTGTTTGGTTTCGTATGCCTGTGGCGCTTACAATTCTGCATGTGAATTTCAGCTCCTCCTGCCGATGGTGGCTGGGATGCAGCCGTGGCTCCACCAGCCACCGGCTGGGAACAAGGCGCTGCCCCCGTCGCGGCACCTACCCCAAACTGGGAGTAGAGAGTAAATCAGCATGGTTGATGCTAGTCAATCATCAGAACTTTTTGGTAGGCACTGCTGGAGTAGCATTGAAATTTTTACATGCTAGAAGATGGGAATCAACTTTGTGTTATGTACTTGCTGAGACCGCAATTGAACCGTACGGTCCTTCTTGTTATCTCAAATGTATAGCTCTGTTTTAAGCATGTTTTGTGAACCGTATGCTCTTTGTTGCACCAAATATCTCGCCTGCTTGCTTGTTGTGGCCTGTGAGATCGAAATCTCTGAATTGTTCGATGTTGTAATGTATGACGCCGCCAGCCCATAGAAAGATTTGTTGTTCAGGTTCGCTGAAAGCTGATGAAGCTCAGGACCTCAGGTTCTCTTGCAACAGGTAGCGTCACAGGCTTACAACAGGGCTCTGAACTATGATCTTGTCTTCGGTCTGGACGTGCCGCTGGCCTCCCTGCGCGCCGCCGGCCCGTAGAACACCTGCAGACGTCCTCATCAGAATTTGCTATGACTGATTTGTGGTAACATTTCGGATTTCTGAGAGAGCAGTTGTTGCTTTACAAGGACTGCCTTGGCGCCCAGCACCAGCGCCTTGAACACGTCCGTGCCCCGGCGGACGCCGCTGTCCACCAGCACCGGCACGCTCCCGCCATCGGCCGTGCTGTCTGTTACCTCTTCGAGCACCGATATGGTTGCCAGCGCGTAGTCCAGCTGCCGGGCGCCGTGGTTGGTCACGATCACGCCGGCCGCCCCTGCCTTCACGGCCATCCTGCTGGCTGTCCAACGCCGCCGCCACCACTGAGTCAGTTCACTCACTGACCATAAGAAATCACCGTTTCCAGTGCTCAGGTAGAAGACGAGACATAAGACCAACATTTCATTGTGCTCTGAGCTCCTAGGGCTCCAGTGGTCCCACCGACGTAGTGTGCATGAAAATTTTGAAAGAAAAAAAAAAGGCAGATGAACCATTTTATCATGTTGATTTTTTTTTTCTTTTCCTTCTACTGCAAAAAGTTTTAAACAAGTTTTTTAAGCACAGTTTCACGTGCATATTGATGATTATATGCTCCATCTATGCATATACTTTGTGGAAATTTTCGTGAACTTTAATGGGTCCACGTCCACCTTAGGCCTCATGTTGATTTTTCTTTTTATTGTGTTCCACAAAGTTTTAAGAAAGTGATTTTAAGCTCAAATTTTACATGCACATATACTAGTGGGAAAATATTGGTACAAACAAGCCCTTATATTTGAATATTTTAACCCATAAGTGATCTCAAAAGAAAAAAAACAATTTAAAACAAATATTTAGTACTCTTGTTGACGCTGAATTAGGTCAACACACTCGATAAGGAGCTAGCACGCTCGATGTAGGGCCAAGCCGATTTTGAGATCGGCCGGCGCCTAAGGGATATCTACACCTGGACCTTGTGCCTCTAGCGATGAGCGCGATACGCAAGACACGTCGCCGGAGGAGCCTCGCCGGGAGCGCGATACGCAAGACACGCCGGTGAGGTCTCTTGAGATCCGAAACCCCACACGCTCGGGAGGGACCCCGTCGGAGCGTGCAGCGGCTATGGGCTGCCCTAGCCGGCCTGACCGCTCTAGGGCTTCGCCGTCGTCAATCCACCGTCCATGCAACGCCGACGAAGAACGAGGAGAAAAAAGAGAGGAAGGGAGGGTAAAAGTTGTAGTAGATTTGTTTTTAATGATTGGATAGATGGGATCTCAATCGGCATGATCTCCTTGTTTATATAGGAGGGGGTGGTCTTATCCCAGTAGGAAACATCTCCAAGGCCCAATCTCCAAGTTTCCTACGTCTAAAGATTACCTAAAACCGATTTAGAAACAAATCGGTTCGGGACGAGCATTACCGGTGGTACCGGTCAGGCTCCACCGGTAGTACCGGTCCCTAGCGGTAGTACGGTGGAAGACCGTAGTAGTACCCGGTAGTTTATTTTGCGCCAAACTACACCAATCTCCGTCACCCACCCGGTAGTACCGGTCTTGGACCCGTAGTACCGGTAGTTCATTTTTGCGCAACAGCATCGCCCACCCGGTGGTACCGATCTTTCACGGACCGGTAGTACCCGGTAGTACCGTGCAATCTTCCGGGGTGCACAACTCTTGCATCCGGATCCTAAATTGAACGTTCCATATATGTTTTTTTGACTATCTCGATGAGAGGAACGCAATGGTGAAGTCCGTTTTCACTTTTAACAACTTTACAAGATCTGGACATTTTTGAGTGTCAACAACTCTAAATAATCTGAAATAAAAATCTTGTCAACTACAAAGTTGTAGACCATATTGAACACTACAAATTTAAGCATGCAACATGTCAACAACTCAACATTCGAGGCCATTTGAGAATTCTATAGTAATAAGTTGGATCTTGGCGACGCACAAACATGTTATTATCAAAAAAAAAAAAATCCAATCACATGTTGACATGCCCTCACATTCATGTGGCAACCCTGACAGCGAGTACAATGGTCGGATTCTCTATGTTGTACTAATAAAATGTAGTAGTTGTAGCATATGGATTGAAGTCCGTCCGTCCGGATCGTCGCTGGGTCACTGACAGCCTCTCGCGTGCACAGGCACAGTCGTCATAGGCTCACAGCATGGCCCTGATGCGGTCGCCCTCGGTCTGGACGTGCGCCCTTGTGACCTCCGCGACGCTCCGGCAGCCGCAGAGCGCCATGGCCGGCTCCAGCTCTTTGTCCAGCATCTCGATCACGTGCCTCGCGCCGGCCTCCCCGCGCGCCGCCAGCCCGTAGAACACCGGCCTCCCCACCTGCAAAACACACGCGCTCATCCTCGTCAGAATTTGCATCTCTGGAGCAGGGCTGTGTGACCTGGAGTAGTTTCTTTACCATGACTGCGGTGGCGCCGAGCGCCAGCGCCTTGAACACGCCGGTGCCCCGCCGGACGCCGCCGTCCACCAGCACCGGCACGGCCCCCGCCACCGCCTTAACCACCTGCGATGCAGCGCCGCCCGGCGATGGCAATCCGACTGTCAGTTTTCGAGCGCAACTAATCGCCGCACGTTGCAAATTAAACGTCCATGCCCATGCGTTCGTGTGTGTTTGCATGTGCAGCGAGTGTCCGGAGGAGAAAGCAGCGTGGCCGGCTGCCGGCCGGTTGGCCGTGCTGTCTGTTACCTCTTCGAGCACCGAGATGGTGGCCGGCGCGTAGTCCAGCTGCCGGGCGCCGTGGTTGGACACGATCACGCCGGCCGCCCCTGCCTCCACGGCGTTCCTGGCTGTCGATCGTCCAACGCCGCCACCGCAGCAGTGTCAGATTTCAGTCAGTCAGTCATCATAGGAAATTACCATTTCCAGTGCTCCAGTTCTGCACATCGTCAGCAAATTCAACGCTGATAATTACGGTAGTGAAGTGATTTCATTACCGTCCTCGGCGGTGAGGATGCCCTTGAGCAGGATGGGCAGCCTGGTCACGGACTTGAGCCACTCCACGTCCTGCAACCAAACCAACCACACAAATTCAGGCAACAAATTGACAGACACCATCAAACCACCATACTCGCCACATAACTGCCCGGCCGGCCGGCAAGACTACTGCGCCCGGTCCATCAGGCCATCGCGCCATGCATGGACGCATGGCCACCGGTACAGCGAGCGATTCATGGCCGCAGCAGGCAGCCAAGTTCAGTCAGTCAGTGCCCCCCCTAATGGCAGGATGGCAGCGCGGCGCCGTTTTTATGGCAGCATGTTATCTTAAGAGCCATATGCTGCTCTCAGTCTCAGAGCAGAGGCTCTCAGTCAGTCTCCGGTGTAGCGACCCTGGTGCCTGCACCCCATAACTGATCCGCATGCTTGCCAAACACATGCTACTGCTAGGGGCATTCAAGGTCACTCAGGAAATTTATGGTGGCATTGGCACGGCTAACGGTTGCAATGTACGCACCTTCCACGACGACGATGGATCCAGCGTCTTGCGCGCCCGCCGTTCCAGCTTGGAGCCGCCTTCCTGTTCCTGCTGGGTTATCATCAAGATGAGGGTGGTTTAGCCTTTCAGAAAGGAAAAAAGAGACGACCGAACAAGCTTCTGCACTTCTGATGAACCTCGTGTATATATGGAGCAAATGTTTCACTCACAGCGTCAAGATCGTCGTCGAACGACATCAAACCTTCGAGGTTTGGGGACACTGGAGCGATCATCCTGCATGAACAACCAGCTCAGGTACACAAAATCGCGAGTAAAATAAGAGGGTTTTTTTTTTCCCCAACGTTGTGATGCTCAAGCTATTGAAATGCTTATGTCATTTTAACATTCAGTAGCATTGCGTTAGGAAAATGGAAATATGATTTGTAAAGAACATAGTTTCTCTGAACTTCAGGAGATCTCGAGAAACAAAATCACTTGATCAGCACTGTACTTGTTCTTTATATCAGCTTCGCGCCTACCAAGCACAGGCGTGTCAACTGTCAAAACAACTGCCTTGAATCCTAAACTCTCAGCTCGCCGCACCAATGTTGCTGAAACATCCCTTCTCTTGTACACCTTAGACACACAAATGGAAAATTTCAGACATCAGGTGGCGGCAGAAAGAGGGACTTGCTCAAGGAGTATACAATGTCAAAGGTCTCATACATACATGTAACTGATAGAAGCGGATGGCGTCACAGCTGGAGGCAACCTCCTCCATCTTGCAGCTGGATGAGAATGACAGCACCTGTATGGCATATATAAGAAAATATGTAAGAATCTACAGATGGAATAAAGATGAGTACATCATCAGATGACCCTTAGAAGAAAAGATTCAGCAGTTACCATTATGGTGCCACATGCTGCTGCAGCTTTCGCGGTGGCCACCTCCCCTGGAATGAACATTTAATCGATAGTTTGTACTTTGGGGAGATGGCATCAACCCTGTTTTTTTTTAAAAAAAAAGAAAATGGAATTGTTTCCAGCCTCTATAGCCACACACAGCTTATTCTTTTTCAACGTTATTACAGCTATTCAGCTAAGGAAATATAAAGGGAACTGTGGAATCTATAGCACTAAGCCATACATGACATGTTCTGTCATTCAGAACTTAGACGTGTTGAGTTTTTGTACCTTCTGGATTTGCTAATTTCTGTGCCCCTGTTGGAGCGATCCCAGTAGTCTTGTTGACATGTCTATCTTGCTGACATCCACAAGGACCCGTGGCCTTAACCTGTGGAATCCATGCAAAAAGGTCAGATCCTACTTCTGAATGAGGTTCAGAACTAGTGATGAGGTGAACAATACAGAATTCTTCCATGTGCTGCAATATTGTCTCTCAGCGTGTACTCATCCTCCGCACCCCCATTGATGTAATCATAGTGCATCTTTGGTAGTGCTTTCTTGGCGAGTTCTTGATACTCCCGGATATTGACTGGTAGATTTTCCTCCATTCCTGCTACATTAAAATGTCATTCTGATGTTGCAAATATTGCTGCGGTTGAGATGTTTATAAACATAGGTACAGTAACAACATATGGCAATCTCAATCTGTGATCAACAGTGGGCAATGAAGGGGAAACTAACAGACTAAAATGGCTACGAGACCACTTTTCAGACATGGTTTGTTCAAAGTTTCATCACTTTTCGTCAACAAGTTCACTCTGGCACACCATGCACATATCAATGCTTAAACAATAAGATGGATTAATAAGGCTTGTTGTGCGCAGTACTGATGACTTCTGACTGATGAAGAAAAGTTTTGCGCATTGTAGTCATTAAAGTTTACAGAAATGCATGTATTGTTCGAGAAATACTAAACTTTTCAGACATCCCGTATATCTAAGCTAGGACCAATCACAAGCATATCAATTGGACTCCACAATAACTGAAAGGTTCGAAGCGCAACTGAAACGTGTCCCACTGACTTCAAGACGAGCCCCAAATCGGGGGAATGGCTCACGGCACACAGTTGGGGAGCATTCAATTAAGATTTGCAGCAGCAGCATCTATCATAGCCACCCCCTCCACCAAGGGTTCCACAAAAATCTCCACGGTGGAAACAGGAAGCTAATTAAAAGCAAAAACCTCATATGGGAAGATTCAAGAGGGGACAGCGAGCAGCAGCAACAGCACCATACCTTGAGTAGTGACTCGGAGAAGGAGGTCGGGGACGGGGAGGGAGGACATCTATCAATGATGCATGGCAGAAAAATGAGTGAGGTCTGAGGAGCGGGTTAATGATTCATTAGCCATTGCCCCATTGGTGGGATGTCAGAAGCTCAGGTAGAGGACGAGACACAAGACCAACATTTCATGTTGCTCTGAGCTCCTAGGGCTCCAGTGGTCGGCTCCAGTGGTCCCATTGACGTAGTGCGCATGAAAATTTTGCAAGAAAAGAAAATCAAAGGAACCATTATCATGCTGATTTTTTCCTTTTATTGCAAAAAGTTTTTTTAAACAAGTTTTTCTAAGCGCAAATTTCACATGCACATTGATGATCATATGCTCTATCTATGCATTTTTTTTTGTGGGAATTTTTCCTGAACTTTAACGGGTCCATGTCCACCCTAGGCCTCATGTTGATTTTTATTTTTCTTGCATTCCACAAAGTTTTAAATACGTGTTTTTAAGCTCAAATTTTATGTGCAGATATACAAATAGGCAAAATATTTGGTACAAACCAGCCCCTATAATCGAAAATTTTAACCCATAAACGATCTCAAAAGCAAAAATTAATTTAAAACAAATATTTAAGCATGCAGCATGTCAACATTTGAGGTCACTTGAAAATTCTATATTTGTAATTTTGCAAATCAAACAAATAAAAATAAATAAATATTTAGGACTCTAAATAATTTCATATAAAAAAAGTATTCGTAGATCGCATTTAGAACTATACTTTGGTATAGATCATTTCGACATATAAGGTTGTTTAAAAATTCTAAATATATACTCTAACACCGTCTGTTAATTACTAGGCATCTTTCTCTCTTCCACGTCAGACAAAATCGTGACATCTCTTCTAGACGGCTACTGTTATTTCTCATGCCCTTAAAATAAGCATTACGAGTTCAATTTCGTGTTATTTGTTGAAATGTTACCAGTTGCTCTACGAGACGGTGTTCTCATGTGTGTTCGAGACAGGGCTCGCAAGGTACGATACGCTGAGCACTCGAGAGCAGGTAATCACTGAAAGTTTAATCCAGCTTATTGGGTTCTGGGTTTGGCGACGCAAAGTTTATTTCTGGAGGTAGCAATCAATGACAATCACATGTTGACATGCCCCTCACATTCATGCACAACCCTGACAGCGAGAGTACAATGGTCGGACTCTGTCTGTAGTACTAATAGTGTACTCCCTCCATCCCATATTAGATGACGTTATGGGGATGCGTGTCGGTCAAACTTTCTCAACTTTTGACTAGATTTATAGAAAAAAAAACGTGCAATATTTTCATCTCCAAATAAATTTATTAAAAAACTAGACTTAAAGATCTTTCCAATGATACTAATTACTTAGTATAAATATTTATATATTTTAATATATAATTACCGGTATTTTGAAAATATTGACTTCTCGGGAAAACGAGAATGACATCTATTTTGGGACGGAGGGAGTAATAATGTAGTAGTAGTTGTAGTATATGGATTCAGGAAGTCCGTCCGTCCGGATCGTCGCTGGGACACTGACAGCCTCTCGCACAGGCAGTCACGGTCACAGCATGGCCCTGATGCGGTCGCCCCTCGGTCTGGACGTGCGCCCTGGTGACCTCCACGACGCTCCGGCAGCCACAGAGCGCCATGGCCAGCTCCAGCTCTTTGTTCAGCATCTCGATCACGTGCCTCGCGCCAGCCTCCCCGCGCGCTGCCAGCCCGTACATCACCGGCCTCCCCACCTGCATTGATGCTCGTCGTCAGGTCCAATGAACGAACCAACTGTCCACTCCGGTTGGGTTAGCCCGGCCGTGCATTCGTTGCTCGGAGAGGGGATAGGAGCGGCGTACATACCATGACTGCCTTGGCGCCCAGCGCCAGCGCCTTGAACACGTCGGTGCCCCGCCGGACGCCACCATCCACCAGCACCGGCACGGCCCCCGCCACCGCCTTAACCACCTGCAATGCAGCGCACGACACCCCGACCCTTATCAGTTCACGGCCGCCGCCCATCGCAATAGCAGCACGCCCTCACGCTGGCTGCGTCCCAGCCATGCAACGCAGCGACCGGGTCCAGCCCATCCGTTGCGTTTGCAACTTTGCATGTGTGGCGCGGGCCAGGAGGATAAATGTGGCCGGCCGGCCGGCTGCCAGTTACCTCTTCAAGCGCCGAGATGGTGGCCGGCGCATAGTCCAGCTGCCGGCCACCATGGTTGGACACGATCACGCCGGCTGCCCCACCTCCAAGGCCTTCCTCGCTGCCCAACGTTCTCCGGTTCAGCACCATGCATGACAATAATTCAACGCTGACAGTATTATTATGCTAGTTATCATTCATTACCGTCTTCGGCAGTGACGATGCCCTTAAGCAGGATCGGCAGGCTAGTGATGGATTTGAGCCACTCCATGTCCTGCACGCACAAATTCAGCAGAAAAAAAATCACCCCCATCAACCACTCGCCAAGTCGCCATTTAATTGCCTGCGAGACGGCCAGTCACGGCATGGTCGCCGACTCGCCGGTACAGTGAATCAGTGATCCAAGGCCACTGTAGCATACTGCATGTAATTCAAGGCCACTACGTGTCCTTTGGACAGGATCACAGGACAAACGATGCCAGTAAGCCACCGTGCTATACCAGCATGTTATTATATTAAGTGCCATACGGCTGTTCAAAGAACAGTCTTTCAGTATCCAGCGTACAGCCCTTACACCCAATGGTGATGCATCCCATAACTGGTCCATAATATGCTTGCCGAGTACGGTGGATTCCGGACCACATGCTATGGAATTCAAGATTCAAGAAAAATTATGACGTGGCTGGTAGCTGCTCTGTGTTATCTGGACGTACCTTCCATGACAAGGATGGATCCAGCGTCTTCCGTGCGAATTGTTCCAGCTTGGAGCCGCCTTCCTAATGAGATGATCAAGATTGCCAGACGATAATGGTTCAGTTCATTCAGAAAGGAAAGGAGTTCGTCCAGTGAACGAATTTTTATAGCTCCAAATCAGCTATTTATCGAGCAAATCTGCAAATGTTTCTCACAGCAGTGTCAATGTCGTGATCTAATGTCATTAAACCCTCAAGGTTTGACGATCGTGGAGCAATCATCCTGCATGAACAATTAGCTCAGTTATAGAACATCCCAAAATAAAAAGGAAATGGAAAATTTTGCAACATTGTGATGTTGAAGCTATTGCAATTACAATGCTCCGCATAAATATATTGACGATGTACAGTATGGTGCGAGAAGATAGTAGCTTAAAATTTTAACCTACGGCAGAAACGGGTTTGGAAACTGGAATAATGATTTGTAAAAGAACATAATTTCCCTGAACTTTAGGAGATTTCAACAAAGATAGCAAGCACTGTACTTGTTTCTGATATCAGCTTCACGCCTGCCAAGCACAGGTGTGTCAACTGTCAAAACAATAGCCTTGAATCCTAAACTCTCAGCCCGCCGTACAATGTTGCCGAAACATCCCTTCTCTTATACACCTTAGGTGCACAACGAAAAATTTCAGAAATCAGGTAGCAGCAGAAAAGGGAATTTACTAAAATGAAGATCAGTGCCCAAGGCATGATACATATAACTGATAAAAGCGAATGGCATCACAACTGGAGGCAACCTCCTCGATTCTGCAGCTTGATGCGAAGGAAAGCACCTGTATAACATATATGAACATGTGTAATGACAATCTACAGAGGGTGTAAAGATTAGTACATCACCAGAGGATCCCCCACCCCCCCCCCCCCCCCCAAAAAAAAAAAAAAACCATTATGGTGTTACATGCTGCGGCAGCTCTTGCTGTGGCCACCTCCCCTGAAATGAACATTTAACCAAGGTTTATGGAGATAGATAGGGGGTTTTATCACTTAAAACTTGGATGACTTGATCTTGTACCTTCTGGAGTTGCTAATTTGTGAGACCCAGTAGGAGCGACAATTATTGGTGATGGTATATTATATCCTAATATGCTTGTTGATATGTCTATCTTGCTCACATCTATAAGGACTCGAGGACGTAACCTGTGTAATCCACGCCAAAAAGTAAGGACACAATTCTTAATGAGGTTTAAAAGAATTGGTGAGGCGAACGGTACAGAATTCTTCCATATGCTGCAATATTCTCCCTCAGTGTATACTCATCCTCTGCTCCCCCGTTGATATGATCATAGCGCATCTTTGGTAGTGCTTTCTTTGCGAGTTCTTGGTATTCCCGGACATTAACTGGTAGATTATCCTCCATTCTGCTTCATTAAATTGTTAAAAAGTTCATTCTTGTGTTGCAAATATATCTATTGTTACAGTCACACATTAGTTTCAAAAAATGTAGAAAAGTAGCCAACAAGATGTTGCTTTTTCAGTACAGGCACTAAATCATTTCAGTTTGGACACATATACGAAACTTTAGGATACTTGCATGCTTCAAACATAATAATTATAGTATAGTCACTTTACTTCTAGCCTTTTATTTGGAATGGAAGATTACCACTGTACATTGTTCCTCAACTGTTCTAACTGGTCCAAAACAAGTAGATGCTAGAGTTAAGTAAAGTAGAGCAACCTGAAATTTACAAATATAGATTTACTCTAAGAGTACACAATAGATCAGGAGAATTATCTACATACTGGGCATCAGAAGGTTAACAAAAGGCAGCAAAGTGAATTTCTACTCTTGATCTGTAACCAACAGTTGGCAATAAAGGGGAAATGAGAAAATTAAAATGACTGGTCGTAATTAGTCAAGTCCAAAGTGGTAAACTTGAAGTGGCGCTTGTTAGATGAAACACAACCGAACAGGTGTCCCACTGAATTTAAGATAACCCCCATATCTGGGGAACGCCGGATATAGACATGGACCGTACAAAATTGGCAGGCCGTCTAGTATGGTAATCCCTTTTTTTGCTTACTGTTGGGGAGCATTCAAGATTTGCAGCAGCATCTAATATGGTCATCAACCTAGGGTTCGGCAGAAATCAAGAAGATGCACATGGGCTATCGACACATGATTGGAACACAAAACTGAGAGAAAAACCGCATACATGATTATTACATGAGTGAATTGAAGAAGGAACAGTGAGCTGCAGCGCCATACCTCTAGAGGCTTGGGGGAGGATCAGGAAGGACCGCAATCAAGGATGGCATAAAGCTGAGTGGAAGGTTAGTGCTGTTGCCCAATCTCGTGGCTTTTTCGTTTTCACTCAAATAAAAAAGAGGTTAATGCTTTGCCTGCCTCCTCTGGTATAATATGTGATGTCAGAAACTGAGGTAGAGGACAATGATCACAAGACCAGTGCTGGCCACATCCTGATCCTGCATCCAGAATCAAAATTGACAGCAATGCTTCACGCTTTCACCTACCACTCTTACCCAACAGGCCATTATAAAATAATGCAAGTAAATCTCCAACTTGGAATAAAAAATCCTCATTATTTAGGTACGGTGGTTGGAAGGTGGTAACATCACTCTCCGAGAATATGGTTTTGTTATATTCAAGTTGCCTGATTTTTGTGAACTCTGAATCATGTTTGGCTGAACAATCATCAATTTCAATGTGCTGGATCGTGTGTAATTATTAAGTAGATGATGCGTCATTAGATAAGAAAGAACACAAGGAGCTATAAAAGAAGAAATACATTTTGTTTCCTTGGCAAAATTCTTGTGAAACTAATAGAAGTATAAACACAAGAAGCTATAAGAGCATCTCCAGCAAGGCCCTCAAACAAGCCCTCAAACTAAAATTTGAGGACTCACATCAAAAACACAGATCTAGCAGGGTCCCTACTCAAGCTCTTAAAATTTGAGTACTAAAATTTGGAAGGCGCTTCTTGACAACTGCTTGGCTAGATTCAGTAGTCACAGCACCACCCAGTGTCTTCAGTCTTCCAGTCCACATTCTTCAGCATATCTTTTGAGTCCTCACTAGCCATTTGGAAGCTGTGCAAGCACAAAGGTTATGACAGTCAGCAAGGACTCAGCATCTCCTACAATCTATAATATCCTAGAACTAGAATAATTCGGACAGATAGAAGAACATACTGTTACAACATTTGCTAACGCCAGGTATACAGATAGAAGATCTAGGAAGTAGGAACAATAATGTCAGATATAGCATCTACAGAAACAACACATTTCATAATCCTCAAACATTTATTCATTGATCCCACAAATTTGTAAAATCGTAACCCGAATCGACCACTGTCGGGTTTCCATAACTCCAGTGCATGACTAGATAGGCGGTCAATCTTGGCAGTCTCAAGAACCGCCAAAAGAGGATGGATCACTATGGCGCGACACAAGGGCGAGCACGAAATTAGTCGACCGTAACAAACCCGTTCTACAGAAACCGATTCCCGATCCGACTACGCATCGATGCCGAACTATGAGAAGAGGCGAGGCCAAGCCAATGAAGTGGTGCGTTGGCTATGGGCGAGAAGTGCGGCGAATCCCCATACCTGGGCGGCGGCCTCGGCCAGCGTTGGTGGGAAGCTATCAGGGGCAAGGGCAACTAGCGAGTTCCGTACGGCGGAGGCTGATTGATGAGGGACATCACTTGGATAATTCTTGAAACATCTATCTAGTTCACCATAACAAAAACAAACTTGGATTTTGCTACTAAGAAGAGGAAGTCAATATGAATTTTATCTCTAATACATGTATGATATGTATTATGCTATAAGATACTAGGCTATTCTACAAGTTGTTTCTTAGGTGTTATTGAGTAATATGTTAGTTGTCATCTAGTTGTCTAATATGAGTTGTTGTCTAGGTGTCATATTAGTTGTGTATGAGTTGTGTAATGGCTCATAGCCTATAAATAGAGACAATGCCCTCAAGTCATGTAACTTTTACCTTGTATTCCCATCATATCAATAGAACCCTATGTTTCTATCCTAAGGTCTTGGATTAGATCTTGATCTTGAGCTTTGGATTGAGCTCATACTATCCGTGGATTCGGATTGTTGTCCGTGGACTCGGACTGCCCTTAGGGGGTTATCTATTAGCACGTTGAAGTGGTTCCTTCAACATTTTGTGCTATTCTTACACTTCAGCACCTTGGAGTTGTTCCTCCAAATAGTGTGCTTTGCATCGATTGGTACCGAGCCTCGTTGATCATCCTAGGTTGCCATTTTCCTTGCAAGAAATCTGCAAGAAGGTATAGGAAAGATGGAGGAATTGGGCAAGAGGATAGATCTTTGCGGAAAAGCAAATTCAAGAGTTACAAGAAACACTCAACCGGAGGTTTGATCAGCTAGTAGAAATGATTAGAAATCATAAACCTGCTAGCTTTGGGACCAAAGGGAATTCATCAAAAGATAAGGTAGATGATAAGCATAGAAAATCACCACCACCTATTGATGAACCCAGAGATGAAGATCTTAGTGAAATTCATGAAGAAGATGATCTTTATGAAAGTTCAAAGAGAACTACTCGCTATGCAGGAGATATATATAAGGTGAAAGCTGAAATCCCTACTTTTAATGGCGGTGTTGATATTAAAGATTTTCTTGATTGGCTATATGAGGTTGAGACATTCTTTGATATTATGAATATTAGTCAAGATCGCAAAGTTCCTTTGGTTGCATATAAGCAGAAGGGAGGTGCTGGTGTACAGTGGCACCGTCATCAAGAAGAACGCAGATTGAGGGGTGAACCTTGCATAAGATATTGGCATCAAATGAAGGCACTTTTGAAGGCTAGATTCTTGCCTGCTGACTAAGAGCAAATTCTTTTCACTGAATTTTAGAACTGTTCTCAAGGGAATAGGTCAGTTTCGGAGTACACAGAGGAGTTTTTAAGGCTGCAAGTTAGATGCAACCTTGCTGAAACTGAAGATCAACAAGTTGCAAGGTACATCAATGGTCTCAATGAAGTTATTAGAGATCAATTAGTCATGCAACAGATTTGGTCAATTGATCAAGCACAAACTCTTACAGTAAAGGCTAAAAGACATGCCAAGACAAAGAAGGTAACTAAATCTCATTCATATTCTCCCATAGAAGGATCTTTAAAAGGCTATAGTAGCAAAATGGAGAGTAAATCTACTCAATCAAAAATAACACAACCCGCATAAAAGCAAAGAGAAACCAAAATATTGTCAAGTGTTATAAGTGTGGTGAAGAAGGACATGTATCTAGCAACTGCCCTAGGCGGAAGATAGTCAACACTACACGCCACGAAAGTGATGATGAAGATGACTATGATGATGGAGAAGAAGAAGAAGTTGAGGAAGAACAAGACCTATGTGAAGAAGAGGGTGATGAAGTAGTATGTGTGGTCCAACGCGTTCTGTGCTCTACACCCCAACCTGACAACACACAACGAAAGAAGATATTTGAGAGCAAGTGTACTGTGAATGGAAAGGTGTGCAAATTGGTGATTGATAATTACAGTTGTGAGAATCTGATTTCTCAAAATTTAGTGAACTATTTAAAGCTTGAAACTCAAGATCATCCAAATCCATACACTATTGGATGGATTAAGAAAGGAGTGAATATGAAGATTACAAAGCAATGTAATTTACCACTTTCTTTGGGCAAATATTATCGCTCAAATGTTCTATGTGATGTAGTTGACATGGATGCAAGCCATGTTCTTCTTGGAAGACCTTGGCAATTTGATGTGGATGCTATACATAAAGGAAGGGATAATATCTATTCTTTCATGTGGAACAAGCATAGGATTATAATCCTACCGAAGAAATTAGATAATTCTACTTCTAAAGTAGAGGAGAAGAATATGCTAGCCATTTCCCAAACATCTAGAGGCTTTATAGAAGACATAAAAGAAACAAATTTGTGTGCTGCCTTGATCGTTAAGGGAGAAGAGCAACCCATTGTTGAAATTCCAGTGGAGATACAAGGTCTATTATCTGAATTTTAGAGTATACTCACAACACTTGCCACCAATGAGAGATATTCAACATAGAATTGACTTCATTCCTGGAGCAACTCTTCCTAATCTGCCACACTACCGAATGAGCCCAAAAGAGCATGCAATATTAAAGGAGAAGGTGGAAGAGTTACTACAAAAGGGACATATCTAAGAGAGCATTGGTCCATGTGCTGTACCAGCCTTACTCACACCAAAGAAGGATGGTTCTTGGCGTATGTGCATGGATAGTAGAGCAATCAATAAGATCACAATAAGATACAAATTTCCTATTCCCCGTTTGGATGATATGCTAGATCAATTAAGTGGAGCAAAGGTATTTACTAAGCTTGATTTAAGAAGTGGATATCATCAAATTCGCATTAGACCTAGTGTGGAAAACTGCATTCAAGACCAAGGAAGGGCTATATGAATGGCTTGTTATGCCATTTGGACTCTCAAATGCACCAAGTACTTTTATGCACTTGATGAACCAAGTCCTTAGAACCTTCTTATCTCGATTTGTTGTTGTTTATTTTGGCGACATCTTAATCTATAGCAAGAATGAAGATGAGCATTTTGATCATGTTAGGAAAATTTTGGAAGTTCTAAAGGAAAATGAGCTTTATGTCAATTTGAAGAAATGTGTTTTCCTACAAAGGAGACTACTTTTCTTGGGCTTTATCATAACAAGTGAAGGAATTCATGTTGATGATTCCAAAGTTGCTGCAATAAGAGATTGGCCAACTCCAAAGACTATTACAAAAGTGAGGAGTTTCCATGGTCTTGCAACTTTCTATAGAAGATTTGTCAAGAATTTTAGCACTATCATGGCACCGATTACTGAATGTTTAAAGAAGGGACAATTTCAATGGAGTGAAGTTGCTGAAGCAAGTTTCCAAGAAATTAAAATAAGCAGTCACAAGCTCCAGTCTTGATCCTTCCTGATTTCAACAAGACTTTTGAGCTAGAATGTGATGCAAGTGGGGTAGGCATTGGAGCTGTCCTATCTCAAGAGAGAAAACCCGTTGCTTTCTTTAGTGAGAAATTAAGTGAAGCAAGACAGAAATGGAGTACCTATCAACAAGAGCTATATGCAGTTTTTAGAGCTTTAAAAACTTGGGAAGTTTACTTGTTACCTAAGGAGTTCATCGTCTACACTGATCATCAATCTCTGAAGCATTTCAGAAATCAAAAGCATGTGGATCGCATGTTAGCAAGATGGGCAGCATACTTAGAAAAATTTAATTATCTCATCGTTCACAAGTCGGGAGCAACAAATAAAGTGGCTGATGTTTTGAGTAGGCGTGCTTGTCTCCTAATTTCTTTTGAAGCTGAACTTCCAGGTATGGATCAAATGAAAGATTTGTATGAGAATGATGATGATTTTGGTAAAGTTTGGTAAAAGCATTTGCAAGGACAACCATTAGATAAAGATTATGTGGTGCAAAATGGTTATCTCTTTAAGAATGATCAACTATGCATTCCAAGAAGTTCTCTACGTGACAAGCTAATTAGAGAGCTACATTCAAGTGATCTTAGTGCCCATGTTGGACGTGATAAGACCATAGCCAACCTGCAAGCACGATATTATTGGCCACAACTTAAACGGGATGCTGGAAAGTTTGTGCAAAGGTGTCCTGTATGCCAAACCTATAAAGGCCAAGTCCATAACACTGGTTTATATATGCCATTAGAAATCCCAAATGCACCATGGGAGGATCTCTCAATGGACTTTATACTTGGCTTGCCAAGAACAAGGCGTGGGAATGATGCAATATATGGTGTAGTTGATAGATTCTCTAAGATGGCTCATTTCATACCGTGTCGAAAGACAACAGATGCTCATCATGTGGCTAATCTTTTCTTTAGAGAAATAGTTAGATTATATGGTGTTTCAAGATCAATTGCTTCAGATCGTGATAGCAAGTTCCTAGCTGCATTTTGGCTTACATTATGGAAGCAATTCAACAACGAGCTAAAATTTTTCAAGCCTGCACATCCACAAACAGATGGGCGAGAATGAAATAGTGAATAAGTTCTTGGGTAACTTAATTCATTTGCATATGTGGAAACAAGAAAGGACAATGGGATTTAGCCTTGTCGCTTGCTGAATTTGCTTATAACAATTGAGCATAGATCTACGGGCGAGTCCATTCTCCATTGTCCACACAAAGGTCCCAAAACATGTGGTTGATTTAATAAAACTACCTTCAAAGGAAAATTCAAGATCAGCAATCAGCTTTGCTAGTAACTATTCAGAATTATTCAAAGAGGTTCATGATGTTTTAGAAGCATCAAATCAGAAATACAAGCAAGTTAGGCGACAAGAAAAGAGACCTATGTCATTTGATGTTGGTGATCAAGTAATAGTATATCTCGAAAGGAGCGATTGCCTCTTGGAGTTTATGGGAAGCTAAGACAAAGGAAATATGGTCCTTTCTCTATTTTGAAGAAGATAAATGACAATGCTTATGTTGTTGATCTACCAAGAGAGATGAATATTTCCAACACTTTTAATGTGGCTGATCTATCTCTTTATCATCCACAACAACAACTTTATGAAGATAACTCGAGGTCGAGTTCCAATCAAGTAGAGGAGGATGACGAGGGACATCACTTGGATAATTCTTGAAATATCTACCTAGTTCACCATAACAAAAACAAACTTGGATTTTGCTACTAAGAAGAGGAAGTCAATCTGAATTTATCTCTAATACATGTATGATATGTATTATGCTAGAAGATACTAGGCTATTCTACAAGTTGTTTCTTAGGTGTTATTGAGTAATATGTTAGTTGTCATCTAGTTGTCTAATATGAGTTGTTGTCTAGGTGTCATATTAATTGTGTATGAGTTGTGTAATGGCTCATAGCCTATAAATAGAGGCAATAACCTCAAGTCATGTAACTTTTACCTTGTATTCCCACCATATCAATAGAACCCTATGTTTCTATCCTAAAATCTTGGATTAGATCTTGATCTTGAGCTTTGGATTGAGCTCATACTATCCGTGGATTCGGATTGTTGTTCGTGGACTCGGACTGCCCTTAGGGGGTTATCTATTAGCACGTTGAAGTGGTTCCTTCAACATTTTGTGCTATTCTTACACTTCAGCACCTTGGAGTTGTTCCTCCAAATAGTGTGCTGCATCACTGATCGAACGGAAACAGATGCGTCCGGACTCCGGAGTCACCGTGGGTTGTTGGATAGCGGCCCACGCGCATCTAGCTTTGAGCATGACCGTGGCCCACGTGCACATGCCGCCAGCCTTGCAAATTGCGGCGTGGCGACGACAATGTGCTTGGAGCTTGGCGTTTCGGTTCCACGATGCACCGAGGAAAGTCTCTTTAATTTTTTTCTTATATTATTGTTATATTTCTCTTATTTTTCTTTTTCTTTTTCTTTTCTCTTTTCTATGGTTGTTTATATTCTTCTATGAATTATAATACATGCGATCTTAACATACGGCATGAGTTTTTGTCTTTTTTATTTTTCTTTCTTATAGTTTCTTTATTTTTTTCTTTTCCAATTATTTTTTTCTTTGTTTCATGTTTATCTTTTATGTTGCTGAGTTGTTGTGGAATATACAGAGCACATAGTATATGTCTAAAGGCCAGATCTCCACACTCACTTTCTTCTTTTTCTTTTTTGCTTTCATTTCTCATTATCTATATCTTTTTTCCCTTTTTCTATTATTTTTTTTCAATGATTTTCTTAATTTTAATTTCCTTTAGTTTGTGCCCTTTTTATTTTACTATATTTAACTTTTTCCTTTTTTTGATACCATGTTTAGTTTCTTTAGTTTTTACGTATTCCACAAATACGTATAATACTCACATAATATACATATGTATTTCTAAAATATATTCTGAAATGTTTAGGTAGTATAATTGGGGTGTTTAAAAATTATCTTTGAGTATTCATATAATACCGGTGATATTTTTCTATTTTATATTTTAGGTTGTTCAAACAGTACCATGTGTTCAGATTTTCTCTATTTTTATTTTTTATTTTTTTTTTTTCTTCTTTGTTACTTAATTTAAGAAATAAGCACATTTTTATTTATTTTAAATTTTAAATTTTCTACATTCAATAGGATATATATGATGTTCACTATGACATTTTTTATATTCGCGTATTACAACGTAATGTTCCATGATGTATTTTGGGATGTTTGGTTAGTATAATGTGTGATGTTCTATAATTATCTCGTAATGTTTGATGATGTATTTTGGGATGTTTGGGTAGTATAATGTGTGATGTTCTACGATTATCTTGTACATGTGTTGACCGGGGCCTGTAGCACAACTGTTCAGGGCCTCCACATTCAAGGACCTCCAAATTTACACTTAGTATTAATTAGTCACTAATAAAGTCAATCTTTTAAAAAGAAAATAATTCTAAAATGTAGCATATATCTAAAAGGGTTTGAATTTGCAATTCCTGCTTGTAATCTTAGTTTCCCTAGCCTTTAGAGTTACTTGTGCGGTTCATTTTTCTTCTTGTCATTTTGCTTTCTCAATCTGCAGATGCTAGTTGGTAGGGATGCTAGTTTTTTACTCCCTCCGTTTCAAATTATGTCGTTTTGACTTTTTTGATATATCCATTGTTATGTATCTAGATATAATAATATATCTAGATACATAGCAAAAAATAGATGAAAAAAAGTCAAAGTGACTTATAATTTGAAACAAAAGAAGTACTTAGTACTACTTGTACTGTTTTTAGTATTGAGATAAGTGGAAGTATGCTTTGATTTTCTTAAATTTTAGAGTTCCATCATGTATTTTGTTCAGGGGCCTTCAAATCCTAGGCATGGCCCTGTTATTGACATGCCCTACCTCACATTCATGTGGCAACCTGACAGCGAGTACAATGGTCGGACTCGTTGTAATCTTGATAATCAACCTACTAATGCATCAACTTTTCTTTCCTACAGCCACACATAATAAACGTCCCCCGCTGAGAAGCTTCCCTTTCATCCACCCACGAAATTGTACCCAGAAAACCAACACAATTAAAATAGACAGTCCAGATTCAATTTTATACCTCCTCTCTCCTTACTCATTCACGTCGGACGGCCCAGATCAAAAGTGTCCCACTCCTTCGCATCGTTTAGCCTCCCAACTTCCACACCCGCGCCCACGTCCCCATGCCGGCGCCCTGGGTTCGATCGCTCAGGTTCGCTTGTTTTTTTTATTAGTCAATCAATTCTTTACTAGAGCAACCACGGAAAGAGAAAAAAAAAATACTACGCCACTGCTGCGGTTCCCTGGCGGCGAGATGCTCAGGTGGCCGTGATCCTTGAGGTGCCCAGGGAGGTGGTCGCCAAGTTTTCGCATAGCACGCTCTAAGCCTCTATCGCGCCAGGCTCAGTGGCGGGGACACCGTCGCGTTGTTCCGATTCTTGCGCCTGACGCAGCGGCCGCGCGTGTGCCAGGCGCCATGCGGACTCCATCAGATGGCACAAGAACGATGATGGTGTATTCCTAGGCTGCAGCTAGGGCTGGCGCACGCCCACCCCATCTTCCTCCGTCACCAGACAGCCACCACCTGCTGCTCCTCCAGCCCCGCCGCTCCGAACTAGGCCACGCCGGACACCGCGCAACCCTTCTCATCTGGCTGCAGTGCCACCCAACCCATCACCACGTCGCCCCCGCCCCTGTGCTGCCGGCTGCGCCGGGCCATCACTGCTTCTCCAGATCTGGCAGTCATCACGGACATCTCCAGTTCTTTTTCTCCTTTCTGATTTCAACGTTAGATGGATGGGACACCTGATGGCTGCTGCTGCATATGGTTCGAAGAAAACTTTCCTTTCCTTGCTTGTTGCAAATAGATACGACCTGTCGTAGTTTCACTTCATCACTACTTGCCTGTTCAATCTCCATTCCAAAGAAGTACTGATATTCATTTTGCTACACAGAAAAAAAAACCTCCTTGGGTTGCATAATTTGATGAGGACATCACTTCTTTGGATACAACTACTGATCCTTCTACTATACCGCAAGGGCCAATGACCCGAGCTCGAATGCGACAACTAAAATTACAGGTGAGTTCGTTCTTAAGTGATCCGTTTCATACTTTTGAGAATATATTGCTACCTAATGATGTTATATTGCTTAGGAACAGTGGAGAGGGTCATGAGGAACTTCAAGGAAGGTGTGGAGGCGAGGAAGACCAGCTAGGACGTGCAACACAAGCCGGAGGTCCTGTCCAACATGATTTCGAGTCTACCTCGGCCTCCGGGAGCGATCTGTCTTAATGTCAGCGCCACGGGACGCATACGGACTCCGTTTTTGATGGTTCAGCTATGGTTGGAAAGATAATTTGATAAGGAACCCAATGCAACTAGTCTCACGTCAAAATTCCTTCAGGATGAACGGAAATTGTCGAAATAAGTCAGCGTCCAGAATCTGTCCAGGTGCTACGTCACCTTTATTTGGTCCGTTGGGCGTGTATAAATCTTGAGCCCATTAGGGGGCGCGTCGGGGGTAGGCGACGACCTAATACCTTTATATTCATTAGTCGCCGCCGTCGTTAGGTTTTGGGTTTTGCTTAAGATTAATCTGTCCATTGACGGTCGCCGTTTCGTCGGTTTGTGGAACCCCAACTTGAGAACTTAATCATTCATCTGCGGTTGTCCCAATTTCTCGAGCTGCGTTCTTTCGAAGTTCTTGCTTGTGTTCTTCCTTTTTCGCAGGCACGGATTAGCCTTCTTGGCGAGGTCAACCGGTTGGTGACACGGTTGATAACCGGAAGGATTCGTGGTGCTAAGGTTGCAGGGGTTCGGATCTTTTTGATCCGAAGCCGGATCGGTGTGTCGCGTTCCACCAAAAATGAGAGTTATCCGTAACCTAACGGAAGATCGGGAATCACGTCCCCATCAAGTGGTATTCAGAGCTTAAGGTATACCATCGGGTTCGAAATTATCCCTTAGTTCGTATTTATTTTTCATCCCATAGTCCACACCATATTTGTTTCTGTCCTACAACCTCTCCGCGCCATAGCCTTTGCATATTTCGGTTTGAGTTCGTAGTGTTGACTTTGTGTCCGTGTCGAGATCTTGTTCTTTGGTTAGGTTGTGTTAGAGTTCATTATGTGAGTTTTTGTCAATCGTATCTACCCTATCCACCATCTCCAAACACAAGTCGAAGCCACCACATTACTCGACTTCGCCCCGCTAGCCGCCTTGTGTGACCTCTCGCCCGCGCTAACCCTAGATAGGTTGTCACCATTTGTTATTTAAATGCGCATCGCAGCTCTCCTTACATCATCATCGGCGAATACCTGTGATTGGTGGTGTTGGAGTTTAGAGACGCTTTGCCCTAAGCTATCGCCGCCTTGTTGTGTCTTTCGGGAAAACATAACTTGAGGTATCTTCCTTAAAAACAGGCATAACTTTTTCGCTCGGTTATCGAAAAAAATCTGAAAAAAATTGAGCAGATTCTTGACACCATTTGGAGGTGACCCAAACTGCCTACGGCCTGTTTGGTTTCGTTAAAATTGCCAAAAAATTCAGAAAAAAAAAAAAAAAAATTGTCAAGGGTTACGCACGCTTTTCGAGGAGAACGTCTTTGAATTTCTCAGAGACCATATTTCATCTCATTTGGAGGTACCAATTTTTGTGGTTGCATCTTTTTGTGATCCTTGTTCAGAGAAAAATATAAAAAATAGTGAAAAATAAAAAAATTTGATTTCTACTAGTGCCTTTTGAGAAAATCCGAGGAAAATTCAGGAAAAGGAAAAATTCGAGCCCCGGCAGAGTCGGGGCGTGTGCTCTCTAGTGTCTTTACCTGCTTTGTCATCCATCATATTTGTTCATCATATTTGCTTCTCCTCACACATCTGGGACTTGCAAAGCACTAGACACCCCAAAACGAGAAGGAGTACTTAGGACTATAATTCAGCATTACTATGCATTCTTCGACTTGTGTGCGGATATACATATTACTCTCCTTTTTGTGCCTTCCAAGCTCCACATATTCTTCGGATCGGATTAAGACAGAAAAGGACCCTTGCAATCGCGGTGTCACATCTCCATTGTATCACAACCGTCCACCCACCGTGTGTTACCATCCGCCGCTTGCAATTGTAAGAACGTCGGTAAGAACTTGGTAAGACGTCTAGTGAGGGTGTGATTCCACCAAGTAACCCATAAATAGTTGTTAGGGATTTTCTTTGACAACTAACCATGCCGCGACGACGTTCTGTATTGTCTAGTGGGAGTTGCGAGGGAATTCAAGGATATGATGCTTCGCCAGATGGAAAAGCTAGTGAAGGAAGTTAAAGAACTCAACTACTCTTTTGAGGGTGTGGACAAGCGCATGTCCACACTATCGAGGAAGGTTCAAGAGCTCGAGACCAATGCCAACGAGGATTTCGATTTCGGCCAAGTGCTTGAGGAAGATAAAGTCTACAAACCCGATGGTAGTCTTGATGAA
>JADLZL010002526.1:0-72038 GCA_015844335.1 Chrysopogon serrulatus
CCATTGATGCAACAGAATTTGAGACTGAAGTGATCAGTTCGTACTCAAGAAGCAGCGATCCCAAAGGTAGGGCCTCAAGCAATAGATGGCAAGCACTGCACCGATCAGCTCCCCGCTCATAAGCCGTTAGCTATTGGTGTCGCAGCACCACGGCCCGGTGAAGAATGCCATTGAATGCTGGACCTAGAGAAGAACAGCCCCGAACCCATAGGTGGAGGCATCACATTCCTTGATGAAGGGCTACGCGAAATCGAGTAGCACGAGGACAGGCGCCATGGTGACCGCCTCCCTTGAGTGTTGTGAAGGCGTGTTGGCTGCCTCGGTCCAAGCAAACCCTTCTTTCTTGAGCAGGGCTGTTAGTGGGCGTGGCAATGATGCCAAACCCCATGATGAACTTGTGGTGGTAGCCCGCCAAACCCAGAAGCCGCGGACCGTGCCGATCGTGGTTGGGGCCAAGCTATGACCACCTGAATCCTGAACCTTGTCAGGATCCATGGCCACCCTATCGGCAGAGATGACATGCCCCAAGTAGGCGACAGAGCGGACCCCGAATGCATTTAGAGCACTTAAAGAAGAGACGGTGCTAGTCAAGGGAGGGTCTTGGCGCATGGCGGAGATGATCCGCCCATGAGCTGAAGTAGATGAGGATATCGTCCAAAGAAGACAAGGACCAAGCGTCGGGGAATGGTCACAAAGACATCATTCATGAGTGCTTGGAAAGTAATCGGGCATTACATAACCCGAACGGCATACCAAGAACTCAGATAGGCCGTCGTGTGTGTGTGAAACATCTTGACGTCTGTGGCATTCATAAGTACTTGGTGGTAGCGGGAGCGGAGATCCAGCTTGGAGAAGCGGGTGTCGTGTAACTCATGGAGGAGTTAGTCGACGACTAGAATTGGCTATGTGTCCTCAATGGTGATTGCATTGAGGGCACAGTAGTCGGCGCAGAAGCGCCATGATCCCTCAGCTTTCTTCACGAGGACCAGCAACGAAAACGTCGATGCACTGCAATGGATCAACCCCTGAGCGAGCATGGTGGCACACTGGAGTTCCAGCTCAATCTTTGTGAGCAACAGGGTAGCGATAAGGCCGAACGGCCACCGGCGCAGATCCTAGGACGAGGTTGATGTTGTGGTCCCAAAAGCCTGGTGTAGGCATAGCGAAATCGCCCAGCAATGCGTCCATGGTGCCGGCGCACGTTTGCAAGGATGGACTGGTCGTTCCAACGATCCCCTGCCAACAAACACGATGGTCATGGCGCCAAAAGGATATGGCGAGGGCGCCAAAAGGATATGGCGAGGGCGCCCAAAATCCCATACGATCGGCCAAAGTGAAGCCAGCCCATTGGATGTCGAGGGCGACATCGAACCGCTAGCGGCAGCCACAAGAAGTCTGTGGTGACCGGTGAAGTCCTCGGTGCCGATGGAGAATGTCGCAAAGACGGTACATGCCTCGACACAACACACGTTCGTTGTTGGCCACCGTGGACATATATTGGCCCCCCGAGAAGGAGTTAGAGGGAGGTACGGGCCGGTATCCTCAGAGTCGAAGTTGTGGGCAGAGCCCGAGTCGAGGAGCGCGAGAAGGGAGGCCCCGCCTGGTTGGATGTGCACCTGCATGGTTTCACTAGTGCGGATGCCCGCAATCGCGTGGAGCGAGATGGGCGTGTCACCGGTCGTAGTGTCCGCCGGCACGACGCCCCAACCTTCATAGGCGCCGCCAAGTCAAGGAGAAAAATATGTTGTCAAACGCAGTTGAGACCACGGCCAAACTTCCGTTGTAATTGAAGCGTAGCCCTAGGCGGCAGCTGCTCATCTCGGCTTGCGACAAAGCGTTTCACCCGTATTCCTTCGATGGAGACATTCGACGGCCCTACTAGCAAAGCAGGAGGGCCAGGCGGGGCGGAGGGCCTGTGCATGAGGCCCCGCCCAAGGACGACACTGAGCGAGTAGCGCAATACCTGCTACAGCATACTACTTTGGCGAGCCATGAGCTCATCGAGCGGGTTGGAGCGGATCGGTGACCAGAATGGAGGTTCAAAAGCTCAAAGAAACGGTGCCAAGATGGAGTGCCTTCGTCCTACTATACTTGGATGAACCACATCTGTGTGCTGGCTTCCATGTTGTAGGAAGCCATCCAAACTTGTTCCTCCGCCGCGATGCATTGCTGATAGAAATAGGACACAAATCGATTGATGAACACGACCAGGGAAGTCCAGCTTTTGGAATCAGGGCGGGGGGGTCGCTGTGGTTGTCATCATGGCCCGAGCCCTTGGAGTTGAAGTAGGAAGCCACCATCGAACGCTCCTACCTGAGCGCATCAACCTTGGTTTGCAGGTTGTTAATGGATGCGGTCAAGGACTGGATGAGGTTCATGAGATCAACGGTTGTTGGTTCGGCCATTGGAAGCGGGAGTGGTTGCTGCGGGGTTTGGCAGTGGAACATAGGTGGGGAAGTGGAGTGTCTCGAAGCCAATACCAAGCTTGTCAAGGGCGTTGGTGCCTAGGATAGCAGGGCCTCGACTACAAAGCTCGTAGCTCAGCTTGGTAATGGCGCAGGTTGATTCCTTCTGCGCCCTATTGTGAAGGGAGTGAGATTGAGAGAAGAGGGAGATTAGGAAGGTAATTGTTCTTGCTTCATCCATTCTTAACTGATTATACGATATAAATAGGAGTCCAGATCCTTGATTCTCACCCAGCCATTACTTTTCCCCTAATCCCTCAACCAAAATTGTCATTGATCACAGCCGCCTATGCCTCTTTGGGCTCCTGCTGCCCATGCGCTCCCTCGGGGACCGCTCCTGGCGGCTGGCAGCTATACTGCCATCTCCCACACGACAAACCAAATGTTTTACTTCTCAGTGAATATCTACACTATAAAACAACTAACATCCAAAAAAAAATGGAAAAAAGAAAATATCAACGAGATACTTTAAACAAAAAGAAAGAAATATAACTTAACTCTTTCCGCAAAATGTTAAGCTTCAGGTTCTCATATAGGGCATGCAATGTCTCCAATATTTCTCTCATGAACCGGATATTATATGACACATCTGAACTATCCTCATCCTGGAGAAAGGGATTAAAGACAGTTTTGCATGTATTATATGACACAGGCAAAAATGAATTGGAAGATGATAGGCCCTTTTGCAGTATTGGGAATGGTATTTGCTCTTGATCAGGAAGTCCCAAGCTTTACTTGGCGAAGTGAGTGATTTAGTTGACAAAGTTTGTCCATATTTTGTACAAACTCTTTTTATTTCATGACTAAAATATTCCCATTCTGAATCCACCTGTGAGCTTGAATATAGGTAGGCCGCTTCACTGTCACCCCAAAAAAGAGAAACAAACTGATTGTAAAAGCAACTCTGCAATCCCTCTGCCATTGCAGTTATGCAGTCACTAACCAGAGAAGAGGAAGGATTTTTTCCGCAACGAACATCTGAGCATCTGGAAAGAAATAAATGGACAAAATTGCAATAAGATCAACTGAAGGCTACATATCAAAGCAGCCTAAAATTGAAGATTGCAGTGAGAAAAGGAGCACAGTTGAAAAGGATGTTATAAAATTTAGTTTTTATAGAGTTGAGCAAAATAGCTTTCTTAATTAATATTTTTTAGAATAGATCACATAGGAAAGTTATGATTATTCGTGATAGAATAATAGATTAGTCAATGAGCAACATGCAAAAAAAAAATGTAAAACCAAAGCAGTAGCATTTGCATTCAATCTACGATGTACAGTGCAACAAAACCACACATGCCACACCAAGTCAAAAGACATACCGCAGTTAGATTTTAATATTCGTTATTTAATTTGACTATAAACCATATGAAATATTCATAAATGAACACAGCAAACAAAACCAACGCAGAATAAAGGATCAAAACACAGCCCAACATATCACAACCTTTGTAAACAGCACTAATTGTCAAAAAAAGAAAGGAACAAAAGACAATTACAAACCAATAATATGTGGAGTAAACCAGGACACATAAGGACAAAGTACATGAACATCCTACCAGACCATTACTGCATGTCACGTTTATACGGCCTTCAACAGCATCAGCTATGCTTGTGATCTTCAGATCCGAATAAGTATCTGAAGTACCTAAATTTAGCTCATGATTTGAAAAGACGCTCTTTCCCAATTCATTAGGGAGAGTATATCTGCAGAGGCACTGCTTCCCAGACTGCATTTGACATTAAAAAAGCCAGTGATTACTAATTCATATGTTGCAAACAGAAAGACGAAAAAGTTGAGCAGTACAACCAGAATTTGCTAGTGATGTCCTTTTTGATAAATCTATGCTTGTCAGGGAACTTTAAAAGCAATGAGAGGGCATAGTATTCATAACCAAACAAAAAGGCCTGAAGTGATATCTTCTTTTTTGAAGTATTCAAAATGCATTGTCTGTACAGAGGCTCAAGGTAAGTTAGATGCCACCCAACTCAGCTGGATTTGATAAAGCCATAAGCCAAGGAAGAGGCTCTGATCACAGATCCATTGAATGGAGAAAACTCTAGATATGTTTCTTGTTAAAAGAAAGTAATGTGCGTGCAACCCTTTATATAGGCCAGCCCTAACAATCTTTACTAATTAGCATAGAAGCTTATCGCCATGCCATGCTACCTGGGTAGTTTGGGCCATGATCTCCCTACGTGAGAAGGTGCAACCCACAATGGTATTCCACAAGACTCGTAATGATTAACTCATCAAAATTCACTTCAGACTGGGAGGGTAAGCTCCAAAAGAACTACAATATCTAAAGGTACTGATGTTTCAACTCTAAAATCTGTTTGAATTCATAAGGCAATAGAAATTAAGTATATTGTATAGATCTCTGGTCAAGTAAAGCAATGAACAACTGGGGCCTTCCACGTGATAAATAGTGCTGGGTCTTCAAAACCAAATTACAGAACAGCGTGAACTGAACTTAATGATCATATCTGCCTAACAAAATATATACAAATGGCATAGTTTGAACAACAGGAAACCTACATAGAGAAGTAGATCATTGTCTGAACTCAGAACGAGGATGTCTGTAAAGGGAAGACCTCCAACCAGTACTCTGCAGATAACATAGAAACGTTAGCAGTAGTAGACAATGGATCCAAAACAATGTGCTTAGGCAATCACCTTGACGAGTCACAACAACTGGCACAGCAGCAAAGGCAGGAATGTTCCAGCTCATGTGAGGCTTAATATCACCAGAAGCTTCTTTAGCAGTATCATCAACTTGAATCCTTACAACAAGCAGTATTTTTTGCTCATGCAGTAAAATACTAATTATTGGCGCCCCATCAATATCAGTTGCCAAGAAAACCTGATACGAATATTTGGAGTCAAGAGCACGTAATAACTGGAGTTAAATATTTTTGCTACCATGAACAGTTTAAGGAACATGAAAGATGAAATAGAAACAGTATCCAATGTGTCCATTGCACCTTTCTATCTAACAAGCTAATGTGGAACATGGATATATTGAAACTGTAAAGGAAAGATATTCCATGTTTCGATAAAAGCCAAACACCTGTACAGGTCCCCAACCACTTATTTCCTTTTATTTGCAGCAACAATTACGTTGTGAAATCCTAAATTGCATCTGTCAAAATACTTGCAAGAAACCGCCGATTATTTTGAAGTGGTACAGCACCAAAAATTATCCAGGTGAGAAAGGCTGCAACTGAACATGCCTACTTATTACCTATTGAGTTAAAAAAAATGGTGGATCCTTCTAACTGATAAAAACAAGTTGTCAAAAAAAAGGTCAAAAGGCAGACCAAAAAAAGAAGACAAGAAAATGGAACATAAGCATATCTACAGATAAAATATAACACAGATGGAGTTCCCTAATACACGATTAGAATGGAGCAACCTTACTAGCAGCAGGCTGTGAGCATTTCCCTTGCCATATCTTGCGGAATGCACATTTATGTGAAGAAATATCGACAGGTAGCATTGTATTTTCATTCAGTGCTTCCTGGTAACCAGCACCATAAATTTGCCAGACAGAATGCTGAAACTTCCCTGCATGCCACAACTGAATTTCTTAATAAACGAATAAAAAAAGAGGAAAACACAAGACTAGAGAAATGTGAAACAAAAACCTTTATGATATGATGCCATTAGAGGTATCAGATCACTAGTCCAGATAGTTTTTTCATCAAAATCTCTCATCATACTTGGATTGTCCTTATCTTCAACATATGTTGCCTGTAAATAGTTATTGATCATGAAATCAACTACTAAAATATTAAAACCACATGGCACAACCAGTAACAGAAATTATATAAAATAATAACATCGTTGCAGAAAAATTAGTACATTGACTAGGTGTACATGACAAAGATGATACTGTACATCATATACCTGAGGCTCTTCAAGTGGATGTTTCAAGATGAGGTGAGACGAGATAATGGCTCCATTAGCTTTGCTGTCTGTCTCCAAGGTGTTTGCTTGAAATGGAACATTGCAGGTCAATCCATATTCCTTGCTAGGACGATTTAAATCCCTTGCATTTAGCAGTGAACTCGAGGATGACACCATATGACCTCCATCAGTTGATTTCTGAAGTAGAAGACCAAAGGGGAGTGGCCATATTGATGAAACAGCATAAGGTAGGGGAATACTAACAATTTCACCTGCAACAAAATCATACATCACAAGCCTCACAAAATTGAAGACATTAAATTTCAATATTACTCAGCATTATAATAGACCAACAGGGTAAACTAACCAGTTACATTGTATAGAGATAAAGTATCAACTTGCAGGACACATAGAAGAGCATCACTGATTGCATTCATCCTACACCAGCAAGCCTACAGTTTAAGTTTTGCATCACCAAATGAGAACTACCATTAAGTAAATCAGAAACATGATGAGTAAAATGAAAAAAAAAATTGAACGGTGCGGCTAGCAAAAAGGAGGTTAAAATTCTCCCAATTTGAACTAGTTTATTTTCTGTCACACAATATCTGCAGAAATTCTTGTATATTTCAAGAAAGATCTAAACTAGATATTAGTTAAGCCATCTGTTTTTCGTATCTTCAGTGATAGAAACATGCCATTTAGAACAGGATTTACTCAAACCCTAAAAACTACAAACATCAATAACTTTTTAAATTATTTCGTTTGAAAACGTTTGAAACAATGAAACCAGCTTGGATATGCAGAAGAGAAGTTAAATATATATAGGTATACAAGAAACACAAGAGAAGGTGAAGTGAGAGAAAAATTCAGGCGAAACCATGGCATAAAAGTGACCATACCATAATGACTGTATTAGGTGATACATATCTTTTGTGAACTCGAGAACCATTGCTCCATATTATTCTAGAAGGAAGAGAAAACAGACATAGGTGATATTAATATTAATGGTCAAGAATTCAATAAATGCAAAAAAAATGCAAGAATAAAGTGCAAAAATAAAGAAAAAACAGCACAAAATTTAGTTCAGTTATACTAGTATTTTTTGTGGGCCTTCATCCAATTCTTTGGCTAAGAACTCAATAGACAAAACTGAGCAACAGAGAAATTATAAAGGTGACCAATCAAGAATTGCAAAAGAACAAGCACACTAATGATCATTGTAATTCACCGTATTAAGAGCCACCTTACAAAGTGTGCGGGCAAAATAGTCAGATGTGGGACTAGCTAGTGATTGAAGTTGAGCAGGGGAATTCAAAACTCAATGTTTAACAACCATTAGTACTGCAGTAACATTTCAGCTCTTGCTGCTTCGGAGTTCTCATTTCCAATGCAATGCTTCATCGAGAGCTATTGAGAGAGGGAAAGGGAGGAGGCGCACTGATTGCCACGGATGAAGAGCTCGTGGTCGCCGTCTGCACCGGAGGAGGAGGCCTCATCGCTGGGGTCGGGGGTGGGGGAAACGGCGAGGACGGGGTCAAAGAGGAAGTAGTCATAGTCCTGCGGCGGCGGCGCCCGGGGGCGCCCTCGCCGTCGGCCTCCTCGACTGCGAGCCCGTGAGGGCGGAACTCCCGCAGCACCGTTAGATGCCGGGAACCGATTGCCGAAGCCATGATCCCGCTGCCGGCGGCCGCGGCGTCAGGGAGTCGGCGCCGGTAAGCAGGCGGAGCGCGGTGTGGACTATGGGCGAAGTGAGGCGAAAGCTGGCTTCGAAACGGTTTGCCGCGACGGGAGAAACCCTAGCGAGTAGCGACAGAGAGAAAAATTTTGCGCGCCGCGGGTTTAGGTTGGGGTAGGCTGTAGGATGCAAGCAGGCGCGGGCCGACCTGCTAGGCCCGCCTGCTAAAAAAAATAGTGGACCAAGCAGAAACCTTGGTTTTACAGGCCTAAATAGATTAATCTGCCAATGCCCACTGGACATACTTCCTCTATCCTAAGTTATTTGTCATTTATAGATTTCTAGGTCACAAGTTTGATTTTATTTGTTATTTATAGAAAATATATGTAATATTAATATTTTTAATAAATTTATTAAAAAAACTATATTTAAAAATCTTTCTAGTACAAATTATGATACTAATCGATGATATTTATTATTTTATAAAAATTATCGGTAATTATTTCCTGGAAAATGAAAGCGACAGATATTTTAGGACGGGGAGAGAATCGTGTCCACATCATGGGTATCCCTTACGCATCCGGCCACTATGACATGGTATGGCCGGATTGGACAACTTATTTGCGGCAAGTGAAGGAGCTTCGCAAGTTCGCGAAGAAGGTTGCCCCTAACATGCTCTGTGTAGTCAAAACACAGGTTCATTGAGCATGGGTGGAGGGTTTGAAAGGTACCCTTGGTTTCAGGATACTTTCGCCTTCAAGCAATTTAGGGTGAAGTGGTGATCTTGGCATTTTTGGAACAATAATGCTAAGGTTGAATTGTTACCGTACTCTCAATATCACATTGATATTATTATCACAAAGAGTGAGGGTGATCCGTGGTGTTTGACGTGTGTCATAGTGAAGCATAGGTTGCGGAACACCACAAGACATGGGAGATGTTGAAGTTCATCGAAGCTTCTTATCTTCTATGGCTACTCCTGTCAGAACACGAAGGAAAGGAGACGAAGCCAGATAGATGGCTTTCAGGATGTGGTGCATGTTGGCATCTCATAGTGTCATTAGAATAGCAACGCTACAAGATGTATGGCATTGATTAACTTATCATTAGCAACTAGCCATATGTCTCTTACCTTTACTCCTAGGCATAAAACTAGGTTGTCATCACCAATTATATCGCTAGGAATAATTAGTAGTACTAAATTAATCTATTATTTTAATCCATTATTTTATGTGACTAGACAGAAATTAATAAAGATGATATATATACTACGAATAATTATGCAAGCGGACAGATAATTATACAATTGTAGCATTTTACCTAGAGTATTACCAGTTGTCATTTATATTCTACCACTAGGAAAGCATAGCTAAACCAATAACTTATAGTATTGATAACACTTATATGTAATAAATAAGAGATGTAACCAATATCACATACTCTACTCATAACAGGGTGTCAGCGTTTCGAGTAAGCACCAACTAGTAAATTTCTAGATACGCATTTATGCCCGGATAGTTCGCTAAGAGGGCACAAAGACGTATACTGGTTCGGGCGAGAGGCCCTACGTCCAGTGGAAGCGAGCTGTGCAATTTAGCGGCAGTTTACAGTAGGGGTTACGAACGGTTCGAGAGAGAGAGAGGGGACTCCCAAGTCTCTGTGATTGAGAGTAGTGTCAATATCGTTGGCATGCGTGTGTTGGGTAGCAGGCGGTGTGCGTGATTGGATTATTTTGAAGAGTGGCTCGCCCTCCCTTTTATAGATGGAGGGGGTCGACTTACACTAACTCCACAGAGGAGGCATGGGTGTGTCGTGCAAAGTAAGGAAAAGAAAAAATGACAATGGTGGAGTGGCTTATCCGCCTTCTCGGGGGGTCGGGGCGCCCTTCTTTCTCCGGTGGACTTCATCATCATGAGTTGCTCGTCGATGTTGTCATATCGTCGGAGCGCCCGCCCATGCCCTCACAGTGGACGGAATGGTGAGCAGTTGATTAGGACTTGCGCCATATGTGGTTAGGCGTAATAATGTTACGCTATGTAGGCATGGGTTGTAATAATGCCCATCGTGGTATGTAGCCAAAATGGTGTGTCATGTGCGTGGTTGTGCAATGAAAGGCGTTCGTCCCCATCGTAAGGTATGGATGGAGTGTCGAGACCAAAATGGTGTGTCATGCCTCAGCTACCCAGGCGTGGTGCAAGCCTAGGTTTGCTTTGGGGCAAGGTGAAAGGGTCGAAGTCGTTCTTCGCCGAAGACCCGCGGGCCCCCGTCCGGATAGGGGTATGGATGGAATGGCTCTAACCCCGTCGATTGACTTCTTATGCACAATTAAAATATGAAGGATTCCATCCCATGTAATAACCATTGTAGCATTTCCGCTATTCCAAGTATGGTTATTTATATTTTGCAAGCAATGGATAAAGACAATGATAGTTCACCATCATATATCTACTAACTTAGTACACCAACTAGACTAGAGTAGGGGTAAATGATAAATGATAGGAGTTATGCATAAATGACACAGCACACACGAGAATTCTATGATAAAAGACTAGATAGCTAAAGTGAGAGGACAACGGGAGAGCTCAAGTTTTCTAAATACTTTTCTATTACTTTGGTTCTATATAACTAATTCATGGTAGATAAAGTAATCACACAATAGCACTTTGGAGCAAGCAGTACCTTTCCAACTCTCAAATAAGACGGGAAGAAGGTAGTTGGGGAAGGGCGCCAACAGCTCTACTGAAACATCAACCCGAACGTGGTGGAATACGGAAGGCCTACCGGATTTTGTCACCTCTCGGGGCTACCACAACTAACCGTGGATTGAGCGCAACATCAGGTAAACCCTAGCCTAGACACCATGTCTACACTAAAGATTACTACTCTAATCACATATGATAACCCGAGCACTCAATACGAGCGGAGATCCCATGCCAAGATATAACAATTATACTAAACATAATATGAAAGGCATAAAGTAACTAGAGAAGATAAATATATATTCAAGCATAAGTCTTACAAAGAATAATTACAAAAGACATACCAAGACTCGAAGACTCTTCGGAAGTCGGGGCGACTCCCAGCTCTCCCTAACTCCCGACTAGAACTAATGCGCTATGTCTAGCCCTAATTCTCTAGAGATGAGAGGTCATCCATTCGAGGGGACGCCTCTACATCTCCATAATAATGTGGTGCCCCTCGGAGGGGGGGTCCGGCCCCATTTATAGCTTGGGTGGGATACACGATGATCGTTTGATCAAACCGACTTAAGGTGCGGTGGATATTAACCCTCAAAGGCGGTGGAGGAAGCTTTCGGAAGGGCGTAGGGTTTCGTTTTTAGGGAGGCCACCCGGTATTTTTCCATGGGGGGCCCGGCCCTCCACTATTTCCTCTGGGGCCTCCGCTTTGTCATGGTGTTTTTCTTGATCCTTGTAGAGCCCAATAGTGTATGTTTCCATCGCGGTTAAAGTTTCGTTACTCCGTTTGATAGTTAGACCATTTTTTTCGTGGTTTTCTGGAACAATCCCGAAAAATAATAATTCACCAAAACTCATGGAATTTGTCAGATAAAACCCTAGACTTCTCTATTTGCAAGTAGATTGATCATTTATCATGTTTATTGCACTATTAAAGGTTGACGCTATCCACCGTCAACAAGCTCCCCCAAGCTTACCTTTTGCTAGTCCATTAGCAAAGCCTAACTAATAAACTTAGATCAGGAGTTGCTACAATGCTTTCATTCCTCAAAAGTACATATGCTTTCAAACTGAAATTTTTCTCTGAATTAAAAAAAACTGCTCTATCTTTCAAACTTACCCATTTTACCTTTAACTATGGAGCTTTTCAACTTTCGCATGGGTCTTAAGTAATTGAAAGATAGAACAATCAAGTCAAGCACTATGTCTCAAATTCTTCACTCAACCAATATTCTAAAGTTTTTTGTAAGTTTGAAATAAAACTTAGAGCTTAATTGTATGACACACTCAAGTCTCTTATTATATGCGGTATTTGTGGATCTCACCGAGACATTAATGATGTCATGCCTTCCTACAACTAAGGATTATAGTGGAGCTTATAGGAGTGGCATTAAAATAAGGATGAACATATTTGCAATGCATATATTGTAAAGTCAAACAATGGATCTAAAGAGAGTAAAGTCATACAATCAAACCAAGATGTGCATGTGTATGGAATATGGTGGATAGGTGAATATATGGTGGCTAAACCTAATTTTACTTTTGCTCTTTAGAAATAAATTTCTCTCTCTTGGACTTAGAACTTTCACAGGAAAATATGGGCTATCTTTATTCTTCTTCTCTCTTTTTTTCTCTTTTTTCTTTTCTTTCTTTCTTCTTCTTCTTTTTTTTAGAGAGGCGAGCATTTTAACTCCCTCTTATTTTTTTCTAATAACTTTTCTTTTTGCATAGCCACATGTATCCTTTTGAATACAATAAATGATTGGAGAGATAGCAATAAGAATGTAGAGCATTAAACATGGGATTGTCCTATGGGGTATATTTTTGGGTGTTTACTCCCAGTGTAGGAGAAAAATAATTTTAAGGTGGATCTAGATGAAAGTGAAAAAATAATTACGCTTACTCCCAGGGTAGGAGCAATGCATATGTAGGTGGGGTGTGTAAATGATCTTGATTTTAAAAGCATGACAAGACTCTCATAAGGTATACACAAAGGTTGTTGAACTCAATGCAATGCAAGCAACATGAATGAACAAATGTTTTCCTATTCTAAATATATATATCATATATGGCTTTGGTAGGAATTCAAACTTTATCATACAAGAGCTCACCATGTAAGGTTTCAGTTTTTTAAAAGATAAATCTCCCGTAACTTAGTATTGCTAGAAATAAGATAAATAACAACTCGGACTTTCTCATATCATATCCCTCAATCACCTAGACTTAGCTTAAGCATATGCCTCCACAAGTTTCAGCTTCAGAGTAAATTCTTATATCAAGCAGCATATCAAAAACTCAGGAGAATTTAAGGTTGAAAACTAGGCACTTAAAAGAAACTACGGCTGAGCAACTATTCATCATCTCCAAAATAAAATTTATTGTTCCTCAGTTTTTTTTATTTAACTCTTAACAACTAGACAGGATTTTGTAAACACATTTATGATCACATCTTAATAAATAGCTAGAGTATCTTTATTTGGTTTTAATGATTATTTATCTTTTTTATTTCTTTTAGACTAATAGACTCACAAAAGACTCTATAGACGTGGACCATCATGTGCTCACATATTTTTGGTATTTTATGATTATAAGATAAACTCGATAATCGCATAGGTATACTTACCTGATAACTAGTGGATGCTCTCCCCCAAGTTGGATGTTGTCGTAGTTGAGCATTGAAGCTGAGTGGTCCTCACAGAGGAGCTCATGTTTATACGAGCAAGTGTTGCCAGGAATACTTCAATCTCATCACCCATAAAGTTACTTCCTTCACACGAGGGGTTAGTTGTGTATCGGAAAGATGTGCTTCCGAGTGATGAGGATGAAGATACCTAGGTGAGTCGCTCTTAGAGTCATCCTGCAGAAAGGTCTCACAAAACACCAAAACTCGTGGAATAGTATTAGGATAAAAGCCAATGATTAGCCATTTTTAGAGGATTGGGTGTTGTGGAGGTTTTAAAGTATTTTTTATAATAGCCAGGATGTGCAGCCTAATATTTTTGGCAGGATGCTCGATTAATATTTTTGGATTTTATAGATTTATATGCAAGAGTTTCACAGGTACACACACGCATGATATATTTTTTATTTATGCAATACTAATATAGAAAAGGCCACCACAATGTAAGAAAGTGTGAGCACTCCTATAGTTTTTATACCAGTGGTTCATTGAAGGACTTTGGTTTTCTAAAGATGAGGATTGAGGTGGTGTCTCCCTGGGGCTTCTGGTGCCACCTTCTTCTTTTTTTTTGTTAGTATCTCAAAACCACTCTTATGTGCATTATTGTTATTGTTTGAAAGGTTCCACTTGTAGAATTTAGGGAATCTCTCCACACTTTGCTTGAAGTGTGTTCTTTAAGATGTTACCTTTATTACAGAGCACGATAACATCATGTGGTAGAAGGTAGATGAATTCTAATAGTCTTTTTTCTTTCTTGCATCTTGAGTTGTTCATTAGCATCTTGTCTCATATGTTGTACTCCTTTCTCACTCTTCTAAACTTCTGCTTCTCTCATTATTTCTTCTTTGCAAGGGATTAGTAGACAACACATATCCGAAGGAATATACTATTTATTTGAAGTATGGATAGTGTTTGCTAAGTAGTTAAAAATTCATTTGTGGTTCATGTTTTTAAATGATTCACTATTATTTTAAATTTTCAAACAAGGTTAAAGGCGAAGATATAATTTTGAAGAATACCTCTAACCTTGATTTGATTCTATGAAGTCTCTAATATGATTTAAATATTTTTTATAAAGAAGGATAGATGCAGCGTATATACAACTAAATTCTTATACAAATATGCTTTGATGTTATAATGTTTAAGTAATATTCTAAAGCATACTTATAATAGACTAAGGAAGTTTAAAAGACTAAAGATATTTATTCAAATAGAACCAAGAATATGTAGGTGAACAAAGAGTATTTTATTTGTTTTAAGTTTTAGCAAATTAAACATGACATATGGTAAGGATAACCAAGAAATTAGTAATATAGTATAAGATGTTGAATGTAGCTTAAAGTTGCATGAGGTTTGGATAAACGTATCTTATGTCTTACTTGAAGAGATTAGTCCACTATTATGGTGAAGTGTAGAAGGTATTGAAGTGTTCTTACATCGATTTCTTTCTATCTTAGCCCTTTCTATTCACTTATTCTCCTTCATTTCAGACCATGAATAGATATTTATTCTTTCTTTCCTGAGAGAATATTAGTAGACACATAGCAGAAGGATTGCAACAAGTTTAAAATGTAGGTTATGGTCCATATAGTTTACAGTGAATTTCATCTATGCTAGTGAAAGGATGGCTTTTAAGATTACTTTAGCATAGATTTCTTCTAGCAATTTTGCTGGTACTGTACTTTTATATGGTTCAAGGCAAAGGTAACTTGCAACAAAGGATTAAGTAATATAAACTTTGATACTTGATTCTTCCATGGAGAATGAGGCTGTGTCTTTCTTTTATTGCAAAATTATTAAATTCATCACATGCCTTGATTATCTACGGTGTGAGTTCTCTGACTTACCGAATTGAAGTTAAGAGTTTTTGCGAGGGGTTAGTCAACAAAATATCAGTGTCTACTAAAGCATACTTTCAGTTCAAAAAATCAACCTAAACACCATGTCTAATTTAATTTAGGGAAGGCATTTTAACTAAGCACCACGCTTAATTTAAAACCTTTAGAATTAAAGATCACCACTCTAAACTAAGCACCATGCTTTATTTAAGATGAAAGATACTCTAAACCTAAGCACACTATAACTTAAGCAAGGTAGCATGAGAGCATATGGGGTTACTCAAAGAGATGGCATGGTCATGTATGAGGTGAGAAATGTTTTCATTTTTTCAAGTAAAGATGCCAGTGACATACATGTGTGCGAAACTAAAACATACTTATGGATTTGATATGAGATGAGATGGATGCATATGGAGACAAAGGGAATTAGTTCATATGGATTATTTAAAACAAACATGCAGCGAGGATGCAACATGATAACTACTCATCAGAATTTTTAAGTTTATGAGCAAGACTTTCTCACTGTGATCGCCCACCATGACTCCGCAATGAAATTTGTGAGTTGCGCCTTTGATCACATGTGATGAGCTTTTAATTCATGTGATGACTTTTTCTCCAGAATGAATATATATAAATGTTTTATACATTTTTGTGAGATGGCGGGGGTTCATTGAAGACATTGATAGTTTACCATCATGTATCTACTAACTTAGTACACCAACTAGACTAGAGTAGGGGTAAATGGTAAATGATAGGAGTAATACGTAAATGACACAGACACACAGGAGCATTCTATGATAAAAGAGTAAATAGCTAAAGTGAGAAGACAACGGGAGAGTTCAAGGTTTCTAAATACTTCTCTATTACTTTGGTTCTATATAACTAATTTATGGATAGATATAGCAATCACACAATAGCACTTTGGAGCAGCAGTACCTTTCCAACTCTCGAATAAGACTGGAAAGAAAGTAGTTGGGGAAGGCTGCCAAAAGCTCTATAAAACATCAATCCGAACGTGGTGGAATACAAAGACCGGACAGAGCTGTCACCTCTGGGGCTACCACAACTAACCGTGGGATTGAGCGCAACCTAAGGTAAACCCTAGCCTAGACAGCATGTCTACACTAAAGATTACTACTCTAATCACATATGATAACCAGAGCACTCAATACGAGCGGAGATCCCTTGCTAAGATATAACAACTATACTAAACATAATATGAAAGGTATAAAGTAAATAGAGAAGATAATATATTAAAGCATAAGTCTTACAAAGAATAAATATAAAGATATACCAAGACTCTAAAGACTCTTCTAGAACCGACGCATAGCTCCGCTCTCCCTAACTCTCAACTAGAACTAATTTACTATATCAAAAAGTCTAGCCCTAATTCTCTAGAGATGAGAGGTCATCCATTCGAGGGACGCCTCTACATCTCCATAATAATGTGGTGCCCTCAGGGAAGGGGTCTTGGGTTGCTTATATGAGAGCGTCTGGCCTCTCTCCACCTTTAGCAAGCGATATGGTACTAATATCTCCACCATATCTCATAAAAACACTCATAGGCCTTTATGGGCCAAATTCTGATTTGGTCCCATTTAATCCCGCAGATCTATGTTCTAGAATCTTCCTTTATTTGTAAAATTCATATCTTTTTATTCTGGACTCCGAATATAGCAAATGATATGTCCGTTTTGATTGTCTCAACGAGCCTGTCGTAATGGTGTAGTCCAATTCCTCATTTGAGATACTTTTATTTGATGAAAAATTATATATTCCTGCAACACAAGTGAGGACACCAAAACTCGTGGAACTTGTTATAATCAAAACCTACAACTATGCTTTGTAATCTATTTTATATCATTTCATGCAATAGTTGATGATTATATTTAGTGTTTAATGACCGTCAACAAGCTCCCCCAAGCTTAACCTTTGCTAGTCCCTAGCAAAGCTCAACTTAGAAAATACTATTGATATCCGTATCTTCTTAACAATTTTCTTATGGCCTCTCAAAAGTATACCTGTATTCAAACAAAAATTCTCCTCTGGGTTTAAGTAAAACTAAGCTAACATTCAAACTTACTCATATTACCCTTGACCATGGGGCTTCTTAGCTTTTACTCGGGTCTTAAGCAATCGAAAGACAGAAAGATCCAGCCAAGCACTATGTCTCAAGCTCTTCATTCAACTATCATTCAAGAGTTTTTATAAGTTTTTAAATAAAACTCAGAGCTTTCTTTGTATGACACTCTCAAATCTCTCATTATATGTGTTATTTATGGATTCTCACCAAGGCAATAGTGATGTTGTGCCTTTCTTTTCTTCCTACAACTAAGGCTTATGTGGAGCTCATAGGTGTAGAGAAAACATGAAAGAGCATACTTGTAATGCACATATTGTAAAGTCAAACAATGGATCCACAGAGAAATAAGTCATGCAATCGAATTAAGATGTGCAGGTGTATGGATATATGATGAATATTTGGTGGAAGTGGTGAAACCCAATTCTACCTTACTCCTTGAAGACATATCTCTCTTTTGAATTTGGAACTTGGCCAGAGTGTATGAGTTATCTTATTCTTTTCTCTTTCTTCTTTCTTTTTTAGGGAGGCGAGCATCTAAGTACCCATTGTTTTAATATTTCGGACACTTGTCCTTTTTCTAACTCCCCTTTTTCCTTATTTTTCTCTCTTTTTATTTAACTTTTACATAGCTCACACCTCCTTTTGGCACTAAAGATTTTTGAGAGATAGCAACAAGAACTTGGAGCATTTATTTGGTGGCTATCCTATAGGAATGTTTTTGGTGTTTACTCCTAGTGTAGGAGTTAAACATTTTTGGATGGATGGAATGGAATGGCATATTGTTGCACCTACCCCATTGTAGAGTAGTGCATATGTAGGTGGAGTGTAAGTGGATCTTGATTCAACAGTATGACAAATCTCTCATAAGGGTCACAAAGGTTGACAGAACTCAATACAAAACAAGCAGCATATATGTGGAAGTTTATCTAGCCTAAATATCATATTTGGCTTTGGTAGGAATGTAAGCTTAATCATACAAGAGCTCGTCATGTAAGGTTTTGTATTTTTCAAAAGAAATCTCTAGAACTTTAGCATCACTTAGAACAAGATAAACAATGGCTCAAACTTTTTCAATCATATCAATCAATCACCTAGACTTAGCGCAAGCATACGCAACCCACAAGTTTCAGGCTCAAAGTAAATCTTCATGTCAAAACAGTTTAAGCTGAAACATAAGAAAACTTAAGTCTAGCAACTAGGCACTTTGAGAGCTATCACTTTTATCCTTTAAGATCATCTCTAGAGCTTGCCTATTTATTGACTCATAACTAGACACTTATTTTTATTTGGTTTTACATTTTAAAGACTCACCAAGACTCAACAAACATGGACCTTCATGTCCATATATTTTTGTACTTTTTAGGTTTTCTTATGATACTATAGTGAACCTTCATGTGCTCACATATTTTTAGTATTTTATGACTATAAAATAGACTCAATAATCATATAGGTATACTTACCTGATAACTAGGGGATGCCTTCCCCCCAAGCTAGTTGTTGTCGTGGTTGAGCATTGGAACTAAGTGATCCTCACGGAGTAGCTCATGCTTATAAGAGCAAGTGTTGCCAGGGACATCTTGATCTCATCCCTCGAGAAGTTACTTCCTTCACACAGTGGGTAACTATATGTCGAGAATGTGTACATCGAGGAGTGAAGATGAGGGCGCCTAGGTAAACTAGCTGTTGGAGTCATCCTGTAGAAAGCTCTCACAAAACACCAAATCTTGTGGAACGGATTAGGATAAAACAGTTTGTGGTTAACCGTTTGAAGTATTGGGTGTTATGGAGCTTCAAAAATATTTTCTAAATGGCAAGATTATAGCAGGATGTGCATCTAATATTTTTAGATTTTTCTATTTTTATGTAGCAAAGAAAAACATCTATGCATGATATTTTTGACATTTTTATGCCACCACAATGAAAATTCCTATAGACTCACACCGAGAGAAACTCACATGGGGCTTTAAGTTTTTAGGATGCAAGATAAATAAATATTCATGATGCAATAATAATATAGAGAAGTAAACATGCTAAAGAGAAAATAAACCATGCAATGCAAGAAAGTAAATATGAATAACTACCGATGTTACCTCACGGCGAGGGTTCGATGTTTTGAGTCCTTCGAACTGCACTCCTCCTTGCAGTGGTTCATTAATTGAGTACTTCAGTTTGCTCCTAAGAATGAGGATTAAGGTGGTGTCTCCACTAGTGGCGCTTCCAATGGTGGTGCCACCTTCTTCTTTTCTTTTTATTGGCATCTCAAAGCCAATCTTATATGCATCATTGTTACTAGTTTAGAACTTCCACGTATAGAATTTGGGAAATTTCCCCACACTTTGCTTCAAGTGTGTTCTGCTCATAAAGACAAGGTAGAGATCAAGTGCATGGACTCTATTGGTGGGAAAATACCAACAGAACCAGAAATTTATTCATTTTCTAACCTTAGCATAATAAGATTGATGTCTTTTTATATTGTTTATTTACATCTTGGGTAAGAATATCAAAAGTATAAATATGGTATTTAAGCTTACGAGATAAAGGAGTGGAGTTACTTAACCTATGAAAGGATTGTGCATCTTTATAAGTTATCAAGATTAACATGATGACTATCATCTTCTAAAAATAAGATATATCATATTTGAGCTCATTTAGTTAAGATTGAGATCAAGAGAATGGTGCTATGATGTGTACTCCTAAGATCAAGAGGAAATAATGACCACTTACCTTTAAGATGTTACCTTTATTACTGGAGCACGATGACACCATGTGGTAAAGGGTAGATTGAATCTCAATGGTCTTTTCCATCTTTGCATCTTAAGTTGTTCATTAGCATCTTGTCTCATATGTTGTACTCCTTTGTCACTCTTTCAGACTTCTACTTTTCTCTTATTATTTCTTCTCTGCAAGGGATTAGTAGACAACATATACCCGAAGGAATATACTATTTATTTAAACTGTGGATGTGGGTAGTGTTTGCCAAGGAGTTAAAGATTAATCGTAGCCCGTGTTTTAAATAATTCACCATTATTTCAAGTTTTCAAACAAGGTTATGGTGAAGATATAATTTTGAAGAATACCTCTAATCTTGATTTGATTCTATGAAGTCTCCTAATATGATTTAAACATTTTTTTATAGAGGAGAGGATAGTCTATATATTCAACCAAATTCTTATACAAATATGCTTTGATGTTATAATGTTTAAGTAATATTCAGAAGCATACTTATAATAGTGTGAGGAAGTTTAAAAGACTAAAGATATTTATTCAAATAGAACCAAGAATATGTAGGTGAACCAAAAGAGTATTTCATTTGTTTTAAGTTTTAGCAAATTAAACATGACATATGGTAAGGATAACCAAGAAATCAGCAATATAGTATAAGATGTTGAATGTAGCTTAAAGTTGCATGAGGCTTGGATAAACGTATCTTATGTCTTGTAGGGTGATTGGTCCACTATCATGGTGAAGTGTAGAAGGTGTTGAAGTGTTCTTACATCAATTTCTTTCCATCTTAGTCCTTTCTATTCACTTGTTCTCTTTCGTTTCGAACCATGAATAGATATTTATTCTTTCTTTCCTGCAGAAATATTAGTGGACACATACCCGAAAGATTGCAACAAATTTGGAATATAGGTTATGGTCCATATTTTTATGTGGATTTCTTCTATGCTAATAAAAGGATGGGCTTTTAGAATAACTTAGCATAGATTTCTTTTAACAAATTTTATTGGTAGCTGGACTTTTATATGGTTTAAGGCAAAGGTAACTTGCAACGAAGGATTAAGTGTATAAACTTTGATACTTACAGTTCTTCCATGGAGAATGAGCTGTGTCTTCCTTTTGTGCAAAGTTATTGGACATCGTCACATGCCTTGATTCGTCTCTTGATGTGAGTTCATCTCTTCACTTACCTGAATTGAGTTTGAGAGTTTCCTGTAGGGGTTAGTCCAACAAAATATCCAATGTCTACTATAATAATTTCTAGTTCAATAATCAAACCAAACTCCATGTCTAGTTTTAATTAAGGAAGACATTTTAACCTAAGCACCATGCTCAATTTAAAAGCCTATGGAAGTATGGCGAATACTTCCAAACCAAAGCATACTATAATAGATAAAGATAACATGAGAGCATATGGAGATTTACTCAAAGAGATGAAATCATGATCATGTATGGTGAGAATGGTTTTTTCATTTTTCAAGTAAAGATGCAGGTGACATACATGTGTGCAAGAAGTGAGATGAAGTGGATGCATATGGGGACAAAGTGGATGTATATGGATTATTCAAAGTAAACATGCAGCGGAATGCAACATGATAACTACTCATCAAATTTTAAGTCTATGAGCAAGACTTTCTCACCTTTCTTGATCATAATTACCTTGACTCACAATGAAATTTGTGAGTTGTGCAAGATCCGTATTTCGTAAGCATATGATGAACTTTGAATTCATGTTATGATGACTTTTCTTTTCCAATCTACACAAGGTTAGAATAATATATGAGTTTGTACATACCTGTGAGATGGCAGGGTTCCATTGTTGATGGATCATGAATGTTTAGGCACCCTGGGTTCTTAAATGTCTTCCATGTCTTGTTCTTGTAGAATTTCGCTAGAAGGATGGAATGGTTGATGTCCTGCTTATTCCACAACTCAACAAAACAAGGGGTAATCCTACTAAAGCTAGTGACATACTAGATTAGCAGATATCAAGATCATCATCAAAATCTTTACACCAATTGTATCCCCGGTGCTTGTTGGTATTTCTTATGCACAACTAAAATATGAAGGATTCCATAGTTTACGTGAAAACCATTGTAGCATTTTACCGGGAGTATTTTAGGTATCGTTATTTATATTTTACCACTGGGAAACAATAGATAAAGACATTGATAGTTCACCATCATGTATCTACTAACTTGTACACCAACTAGACTAGAGTAGGGGGTAAATGGTAAACGATAGGAGTAATACGTAAATGACACAGACACACAGGAGAATTCTATGATAAAAGAGTAAATAGCTAAAGTGAGAGGACAATGGAAGAGTTTAAGGTTCCTAAATACTTCTCTATTACTTTGGTTCTATATAACTAATTCATGGATAGATATAGCAATCACACAATAGCACTTTGGAGCAGCAGTACCTTTCCAACTCTCGAATAAGACTGGGAAGAAAGTAGTTGGGGAAGGCTGCTAAAAGCTCTATGAAACATCAACCCGAACATGGTGGAATACGAAGACCAGACAGAGCAGTCATCTCTGGGGCTACCACAACTAACCATGGGATTGAGCGCAACCTAAGGTAAACCCTAGCCTAGACACCATGTCTACACTAAAGATTATACTCTAATCACATATGATAACCAGAACACTCAATACGAGCAGAGATCCCATGCTAAGATATAACAACTATGCTAAACATAATATGAAAGACATAAAGTAAATAGAGAAGATAAATATATTAAAGCATAAGTCTTACAAAGAATAAATACAAAGACATACCAAGACTCTAAAGACTCTTTCAGAACCGGCACGTAGCTCCGCTCTCCCTAACTCTTAACTAGAACTAATTTACTACATTAGAAAGTCTAGTCCTAATTCTCAAGAGATGAGAGGTCATCCATTCGAGGGACGCCTCTACATCTCCATAATAATGTGGTGCCCTCAGGGAGGGGGTCCTGGGTTGCTTATATGAGGGCGTCTGGCCTCCCTCCACCTTTAGCAAGCGATATGGTACTAATCTCTCCACCATATCTCATAAAAACGCTCATAGGCCTTTATGGGCCAAATTCTGATTTGGGCCCATTTAATCCCGCAGGTCCATGTTCTAGAATCTTTTTTTATTTGTAAAATTCATATCTTTTTATTCCGGACTCCGAATATAGCAAATGATATGTCCATTTCGATCGTCTCGACGAGCCTGTCGCAATGGTGCAGTCCAACTCCTCATTTGAGATACTTTTATTTAATGGAAAATTGTATATTCCTGCAACACAAGTGAGAACACCAAAACTCGTGGAACTTGTTATAATCAAAACCTATAACTATGCTTTGTTATTTCATGCAATAGTTGATGATTATATTTAGTGTTTAATGACCGTCAACACTCTCTCCGTATCCCCGCCTTCCTTCTTCCCCAACACGCCAGGCGCACCGAGGCGTCATAGGGCGGCGATGAGCGACCACCAGGCCTCCGAGGACTCCGCTGCTGTCCGCCGCGCGCTTGCGGCGTGCACTGGCGGTCCGGACTGCAACTGCGATGCCCACCGCGGTAGTCCGGTTCGCTCGCCTTCTCAATCCACCCACGCAAGAAGCTCCTCTCCGTTCGCCGGTGACTCGGACAACGATGACTCGACCACTGAAGCCACCAGCGTCGAAGCCAATCCATCTGAGGTATTCATCGGATCCCCTTTCACTACCGCCTAGGGTTTCGATTCGGCATGAGAAAACCCCAGTCTTTGCAAGTTCCGCCTGTCAAAACAAATCAAGAATGAAATTTGACAATGTATCTTAGACTTTGTGATAGATTGGTTGGAATCGGTAGTTAGGGTTCTATGTATGCACCTGGGGTCAATTTTTGATTTGAGGAGTGGTTGCTGTTGTTCTCAGTCGTTTAGCATTGGTGAGTTTGCTCTGTGTAGGATGATACTCATTCCTCTGCGATTCCTGACGGTGTGAACGAGCCTTGCTGGTCTGATTTAGAGGTCGTCAGGGTGCCTAGATGCAAACATGGTAGGCGTGCTGTGCTGAAGAAGTGCTGGGGGGCAAGCATACCGCTCGTCGTTTCTTGGCCTGCCCAATGGAGGTATTAGATCAGTTTACTAAACAAAAAAGTAGTCACAGTTAAGTTTACAACATTACATTGACACTATCACTGCTGGATGTGCACACTTGCAGGAAGAATACCAATGCAACTTCATTCAGTGGCTTGATGATCCATGGCCCCGTCGTGTGCAGCAAGCCTTCAAGGATCTGTGGCATGAGGTCCGAGTGACTAAGCGCTGCGAGGCTTCTGCCAACGCTTCCCTCATTGAAGCAATCCGCGATGGCATGGACGCTAACCGTCAGCACCAGGAACTGCAAGAGGAGTAGGAGCATACCAAGAGGTTTGCTGAAAGAGCATGCTCTTCTTACCACAGGAAGGCTGTCATGGCAATGATGGATAGGTCCAAGATGATGTACCTCATCTACTGTCTGATTGGGATAATTGCTATCCTGGGGTTTGGTCTGGTCAAGATCTTCAAGTGAAGTTTGAAGGAGGTTGTGACAGTGTAGGTAGGATAGCAATCCTAACCGCTTTTGACTATACAGTTATGTGTAATGTATGGTGGCTGGAACTTGAACTTAGTCTGCTGAACTTGGTAGGGTTTGTGAAGTACTAGTTACAGGCAAATGTAACCACAAAACTTGGTAGCTTTTGGACTTGAGGTTTGTTGTATTCTGTGGTTGCTGATGAAACTTGATGTAAGTGCAGCGGTGCACATCTAGTACTTCATTTTGAGCCGGCTGGCAAACTAATGAAATGCTTGGAATGCATTGTTAATGCTTGGAATGCCCATTTGTTGTTCAACCTTGGTTTAGATATAAAATAAGTCACATTACAGCAGGTTTCTTTTGCCAGTTCCATCAAATAAGGTCACAGATACATGAATGGGGAGTTTCATACATCAATAGCTTAAAATTATTGCTAACTCAACAAGCACCATAGCCACAAAAGCTACAATGACATAGTCCTTCACGCTCAGTCCCTTGTTGTTGTGATTCTTGTCATCCCTACTTTCTGGAAGTGCAATTGCATTGATACCCACTTGCTCAATCTTGTGCTTCTTCTGGTACATGTCAAAGGCTTCTCTTGCTGCTTCTTCATCATTGAAGCTTTCATACAAAGTTACCACTAAATCCAAATCTGGTCATTGCATTCGCCTGGGTAGCATACACCCTAGGCTGCGGCCCCTTGAACACCACATATGACTTCATATGTGTTCCAGTGTATATACACACAAATCATACTTAGAATGCAGCAAAGAAAGGCAAGCAAATATAATAGTTGCAATTGGAACACAAAGCAATGAGAATCATTAAAATCAAGCACACGGCAGTTATAGCCACAATCAGCCTAAGCTAATCCTAGAAAAACTAACATTAGTAGTTCTACAATGCATCAAGAATCAACCACTCATGGCAGGAATTGTTCATCTACCACACAAGACCCACTGCACACTTATACAAGGTTGCATTATTACATAGATATTAATCAAAATGGGCATGGCTGATTCAAATCATGCATTGCAGCTGTTAGTGTGCATCTTGCAAGCTCACTGGAATGCCATCTCAGTCCTTATCTTTGCCAGGTACTCTTCGATCCACAACTCCTTGTCGTCTGTAGTCATTGAGAGGAACACCATTGATTTTGCCTTGTGTTCAGTCAGGTAGTTCAAGCACTTCATCAGGTCACACCTTGCATAGTCAGGAACTACCATCACTGCCTCATAAATCCCAGGTGCTGCCTTAGCATGAGTCCCTTCTTTGATAGTTGCACTAAGGCTCCAAACAGCATCAGTCATGCCAACCATAAGGGCAGCATCCTCTTCAGAGAGTTGCCTCTTCCTCTTCCCTTCTCCTTTTCCCTTGTCCTCCTGCTTCATCTTGTGGTTTGGAACCTCATCTTTACTTCCAGAGCCTGATGCACTTGCTGCAAACTTCCCACTCCCAAATGCTGTTGCCTTGCCATTGCCAAATGCTGCTGACTTGCCATTGCCCATTGGTGTTGCCTTGGAACTGTCTGCTTCTAGGTCAATGGTTTCATAAGCTGCTGGTTGGTCAAGAGGTTCATTGAAACCCATTACAAACCTTCCAATGGCCACACTAGACCCAAACATAGTCTACATTTAGGGGTAGTTCACTAATGGAGTGTTCAGGAACTCTGCATCCTTAGGATGGTCCTGAAATAGGGGGGAACCAAGGGTTAGAGACATAATTAGGTAAATTGGACTGGAACAAGGTAAATTTGAATGATGTACAGTTGTGTCTATGTAAGTACCTTCACATGTCCATGGTAATGTTCTAGGTCCATGGTAATCATGCATAAGTCCTCATCCCAGATGGCAGTGCTCAGTTCCTTTAGGTTGCAGATCTTGACCCACTTGACACACCACTTGCGAAGGTGATTGTACACCTGTGTCCCAGTCATAGGTGCCTGAATGAAAGCCTGAAGGTCCTTGGCCACTGCATTCAGGTGGCAGTCTTTGAAGCCCATGTCAGTCCTTACCCCTTCTTCAACCAGTTTTGCAAACTTGTCAAGCACCCTTGCAGACATCAACGGTGACCAGTTCAGCTGAGGTGGATCACCATTGCCCTGCTGCTGTCCATCCACAACTGCTGGTACCTCTTCCACCAGGAGGGGGTTCATTTGTTCCCCAAAAATGTGCAATTCAGGGAATCCAACCATGTCTAGTTTCACACATATATAACATGCCAAATAGCAGCATAAAATGCATAGCCACAATTTAGTATAACAGCTCAGAATAATTAATTTGAAAGGCTCATTGCAATAGAAACAAGCAAATGACAACATTAATAAGTTGACAAGTACTTAGCACCAACACAAATATTACAGAACCAAAGTGCAGTAGAGTCATGGCATCTTGGCCTTAGAAAATTGTCTCAGCAATACATAAACTTCTACAAAGGGCCTACAAGTTTAACTGCTACAAAGGTAAAGCACTAGTTGGCCCCATTCCTAGACTGACACATCTGTTTAGCCCAAGCATCCCTTTGTGCCACCCAGGCATGGTTGTCCATGGCATTGTCATGATGGCCTGCCTCATTAACTGGATTAGCCTGCCATTCACTCTCTGATGGTATGACTTCATCTTCCCCATAGCTTAGTATCCAGTTGTGGAGGATATAGCAAGCAATGACAAGCTTGACTTGGGTTTTGAGGGTATGGAATGGTTTGTTGTACAGGATACGGAACCTATTCTTCAATGCACTAAAGTCCCTCTCAATAGTCACCCTTAAGGCTGAGTGCCTAAGGTTGAAGAGCTCTCTAGCATTCTGTGGGCTTCTAGCACCAAATTCCCTAAGATGGTATCTTGTGGCTCGATAGGGAGGAAGGAATCCAGGCTTGGCGGCATACCCAGCATCTACAAGGAAGAACTTCCCTGTAATATGGGTTTTGTACTAGTGATAGTGGTAGTACACAGGAAGAACACTATGGCTGATGGAACTAAATTGAGATGGTAGTACCTGTTGGCCTTTGTAAGACCATCATCTCTTTCCAAGGCATTAGCCGGGATGCGAACATCATGTGCGAGACCCCTCCCCGGCCCCAGCCGGGGACATAAGTGAACTTGAGATCAAAGTCTACTGCAACAAGAACATTTTGGGTGGTTGATTGTTTCCTCCCCATGAATGCAGGCCTAAGCTTTTCAGGAACTCTAGCTTGGATATGGGTGCCATCTATTGCCCCCACACAATCCTAAAAAATTAAAAAGTGAGACAAAATGCAGGCTAAGGCAGAACAAATTAAGTTAATCCTAACTGAAAAACCCCAACCTTGAAGAAAGGGTACCACTTCCTACTGTGCTGGATTTTGGGATGGATATTGCTTGATGGTGGCTGAATCATTTCATTTCTGAGTTCGCCAACTGCATACAAGACTTCATGGAAGTACCTGCTAATGGTTTCTAAGGACCTCCTAAAGAGTGGTTTGATGACCCTAAAGCGCTGGTTGTGTCCAACAACTAACAGGAACATTGCAACTTGCTCGTCGATTGTACTATTGATGTTGTCCCTGAGCAAAGCTCTATTACAAAATAGGCTGCACAGCTCAAAGAAAGGTGCCCTCCTCATCCTAAGAAGCTCAACACAGCGCACATCGTCACTGTGGTAGATGAACCTAAGGTTGTTGGCCCCTCTCTCTCTCTCTCTCTCTCTCTCTCTCTCTCTCTCTCTCTGGCTGACATAGGTCCATAGGTGATGCCTCTCCTAGAGTTCGACATGCGACGGAATCGGACAAACATCCAACACACTGCAACCATGGCTGCACCCCTAATGATAAGCTGACGGCGCCTATTGGCAGGTTCCATGGCACTAATCATGAAATGGGACACACATTAGAAACAGAAAGATAAAGGAACACGAACAGATGAGGTAGTTCACAACATGAGTCATTAGTACTGAATAAGACACATATTACAAACAGAACCAAAAAGCAATACATGGATCTATGCCGTGGGAGGGAGATCAGCTGCGTCACCACATGGTGCGCCACCCAGATCCAGTTCAAGAATGACACTAAGCAACAGATCAGACAAGTCTAATGACTGGGGAACCTCAAAAAGTGCACCTTTGCAGCTGTAAAATAAGAACCCTAAGATGAGTATTAAAGATCGGTTGCGACAACTAGTGCGCCTCCCAGATCTTCAGACATCACAGACAATTTCCGTAAAGCTCAGCAAACAAGTAGATCCTAGTACAGCATGCACCAATCATTCTAGCAAGTGTAGCTGAGCAGCAAATGAGGGAGATGGCAGACGGGAGGGGACTGAGGGGAGAAACCTTTGCCGTTGCGGCCTTACCAGAGATGCGGCAGGACTTCACCGCCGCCGGGGGATGGCAGGAAGGAGGAGAACGGCGAGGGGAGGCGACCAGCAGAGAGCGAGAGAGAGCAAGAAGACCGAGAGCGGCGGCTGGAGTGAACAGTGGCGGGGTAAACCCTAGCCGGGCGGTGAGGCTCATCTTTTATAGGATGGCCAGCCGCGGCCAACCGGGCCCACCCGACGGAGCGCCCACGGAGCTGGACCGGGCCAGGCCAGGATTGAACGCCCGAATCCTGCATTCCAACCCGGCCTGGCTCCGGCGGTACGGCTAGCTTGGGTTGGCCAGGCCCCGACCCTTGGCCAAGCAACCAAACGGCCCAAAGATGGCCAGCCTGGGCCCAGTTTCCACTTGGCCAGGGAACCAAACACGCCCTTAGTTCTTACTCTAGACCACTTTGTGTTCCCTGTGGAAATTTGATATATACCTTAGAATACTCCTGGGTGAAAGCTACATTGACATCTGTGCGCTCGTGGATTTTTCTATTTGCCATATCTAGTGTCAACAAGCTTTCTGACATTGTTGTCGGGGAATTGTAGCTATTCTAGTTTAGAGTCAAGTCATCCAAGTATATTTTATCTTTCTTCTTTCATTCTTCGTACCATGGACCAAGCTTCTATTTTTAGGGGCCCTTTGGTTCACAGGTGGATCAAAGGATTTTTGTAGGAATTCATTTCCTAGGGAATATTTCCTTTCCCAGCCTTTGGTACATACAAGAGGCCAAACAAATTTTCCATAGGATTAGAGTCCCATGGGCCAATTCCATAGGAAAGAAAACATGAAGTCCAACTTCATGGAAATCTTCCTGGCGCGAAGGAAAGCCCATGCGTGCGATTTTTGTATTTGCTTGGCACCTTCTGGAAAGCTACGTGGCTTGTTTTGGGCCTTGTACAGCCATAAAAAAAAAAGGTCTAGGTTCAGATGCTTCATCTCCACCTCGGGCACAAACGAGCAGCCACCAGGTCCTGTCCGCGGCCTTGGCGACGCTGAGCTACTCATCGCCCGGCGACAGCAAGCGACGCTGCCCCATCGCTGGCGAGTGGCGCCACCTTCCCTTCGGCGGCCGCGCGACGCCGGCTCAGTCGTGACCATATGGAACGCCACCCTCTCCGACCCCTATCAGCCAACATCCCAAATCCAAACCAACGACTCTGCACGGAGCCACAGCTTCAAAGATCTGTAAGTTTGTTCATCTTCTAGGTGCTTTGTTTTCCCCCAATCTGAAAATGGATTCGTTTTTCCCCAATCTGAAAATAGATTTCTTTTTTTCCCCAATCTGTGAAAACATATTCTTTTTTATTTGAGAAGATTTGTTTACTCACGGAAGATTTGGGAGGTGTACTTCACCATGCCCTTGACTGCTAGTGGTACTAGTAGGTTATGATTTGTCTAATAAAATGATTTTCTTTTCTTGTAAGGCCAAAGAAAAATGATGGCACTGCGAGGTGCTACTCAGCTGAATAAGCTCACAGATTCTGAAAACACCCATGGAAATACAGATGCAAGTCAGCAACAAATAGGTAAAATTTCTGTCAGTTGTGCCTATATACTGCATAAGTTCGTCTCAGCTCAAACTGAATTTATAAATTCTTATTAGATGCGGCAAGCATAGGAATACCAAAGAGAGCTAGATGGACTCACCCCATGAAGTTGTTCCTTATTGAACTTCTACAAGAACATGATGTGCCAGCATTTCGAACACATAATGGTTGGAGTAAGGATGCATGGACAAACATTGTTTCTCGTCTGAATAAAAAATTCGATTCAACATTCTCAGTAGGCCAAGTCAAGCAGCAGGAGCAAGATTTAAAGAAAGCATATCGCAGTGTCAAAGATTTGTTGGCTGAAAGTGGTTTTGGATGGGACTCTGAAAGGATGATGGTGCATGCACCAGCAAGTGTTTGGTCCAGTTTTGCTGCTCGCAAGAACAGCAAGGATGCTCTCCATTGGCAAGATCGGCCATTCCCATATTTTGATGCTTTAGCTCCACTTTATGATGGTGAGCTTTCAATAGGTTTTACATTTTTTTAGAATTTGCATAGTTTAATTTATACTGTTTCTTCCTACAACATGTCGTAATCATCCTTTTTCAACATCATTTTGCAGGTCGTCATGCAGAAGGGAGAACTTGTCATGGCATGGACTATTATGCAAGCAAGGCTACAAAAACACCCGCTCCTTCCACACAAGTAGGGCCTCTGGTTGGCACATATCAGTCATCATCTCCACCTCCAATTGATACTGTAACTCCAGGGCAATCAGATCTACAGTTTGCTTTCGATGAAGAGCTTGATGAGGCTAATTTTGATTTTTCGCAACATTCAGCTACTCCTGTGCAGCATACACCAGCTCCACCTAGCAGCTCCAAACGAGTGCAGGCAGAGGTTTCTGAATGGCGTTCATCTACTCCTGTGCAGCACACACCCATTGGACCTAGATCCACAAGAATATCGGCAGAGGATTCTGAAAGTCGACGTGGCAAAAAACAAAAGAACAGATCATCTAGCCCTCCTGATGGATTTCATGAGAAATACCTAGAACTGAAGAGGGAAGAAATAAATCGATTTGCTGCTATTGAGGAGAAGAAATTAGAGGATCCATACAGCATCAACAAGTGCATTACAGTGCTTGAAGGTTTAAATGGGATACAAATGGGAGATATATTGGTGGCAGCAGATATATTTAAAACCAAGGAGAACAGGGAACTTTTCTTGTCCTTTTCTTCAGATGCATTACGCTTTGCTTGGATTACAAGGGAGATTGGGCGTGTCGTGTCTAACTAGACCTTATGGAATAGGTCTCTTCGATGGTAACTACACTACACTTTTGCATTATGTAGGATGTATATAGTAGTCAACCAGATGGGCATGTGCTTTTGGTTGCCATCTTGGTTACTAGTTGCAAAATATGCTCCTAGGTAGTTATACTTTATTTTTAGGAAAAAAACAAGCATGTAGGTAGGTACAATTTATTTTGGGCAACAACAAGCATGCAGGTAGTTGCAATGAAGTAGAATATGATTGTCACAGATTAGGAGTACAAGGGTCGTAGTTGACCTATAACGTCATATCAGTGAAACATATAATATATTAAGACCTTCGTGCGATGTATTGCTCCCACATCCGCTGTGCTATATCATTTCGCTTCCGATGTCCAGCTTCTCTTGAATTATTAAATGCATGTATATCACCATTGTAGTTCTGGTCGCCATTTGGTACATCAACAATGTGATGTGGATCAATCTCTACATTTGAATTATTTGGCCAGGACATATCTCCATTGTGTAGGCGTATGAAGTTGTGTAAAACACAACAAGCAACTGATATGTCAACTTGTTTATGAACTGGGTAGTGTGAACCAGTCCGTAGGATAGGAAATCTCATTTTTAATATTCCAATAGTTCGCTCAATATGATTTCTTAGCTGCGCATGACGAAGATTAAACAATTCTTTGTAATCACGTGGCTTTTGTCTAGCTCTTCCTTGTTCCTGTAGATGATATCTTGTCCCACGATACGGGGCAATGAACTGAGTTGTGTTTGCATAACCAGCATCTACAAGGAAAAATTTCCCTGGAGGTACTTCAAAACCATGGTTAAGTGCATCATGTAGAACTCTTGCATCTGAAGCTGATCCCTCCCAGCCAGCATGTACATGTACAAATTTTAGGTCAAAGTCACAAGCCAGCATTACATTCTGAGATAGTGTTTGCTTCCTGTTCCGATATGGTTCCTGTTGATCTAGTGGAAGTATCATTGGTATGTGAGTCCCATCAATAGAACCAATACAGTCCTACAAGAAACATATAGACTTGTCTGTGAATTGATTTGTTTAACTTTCTAGAATGAAAAGAATGAAATAGTTCAATAGTTTATACCTGAAAGAAGGGGTGAAATTTTGGTCTTCTTAAGATCTGATGTGGATGTAGGGATGGTGGTTTTATGTACATGCATGTAAGCTGTGTAACTGCATCAAGAACTGCATTGAAATATCGACTTATTGTTTCTCCACTATGCTGAAACTCATATTGCAAGGTCTCATTACTTGCATTTTTTGCTAGTGCATACAAGAATATTGCAACTTGCTCTTCTACTGAGATAGTTCTTGAATCAGCTAGTAGTTGTTTCTCACGCAGCTTTTGCACCAAAGCTTGGAAAACTTCAACTTCCATACGAAAGTTCCTTTTGCTTAGGCTCTCATGACCAGTTAAGATTTCATGCACACGAGAGGCCCCTGATAGTTTTGATGTATGTATGAGTTGCTTACTAGATGATGGTTGTGATGAACCTCCTATGCTAGGGAGAACAAATAGTACGAACTCATCATCACTTTGGGAACGACGACGATAGTTTGCATCCATGGCAGAATGGGAGATGTGTTTACTGTACCAATGCCTGTGATATTTGAGGGATATGCAGCAAACAAATGAATTTTACTTTGTACTATTGAGTATGAGTACTTATGTACAGAAAGAAAAATCAGGAGAGTTAGTACTCTGTACTCACAGGATGAAGTGCCTGAGCAGATGCCTTGACGTGGTTGCTGATGTGCAGATTGTGTTGGGGATTGAGGTTTCTGCGGAATGCAAGTCATGGAATGCATGCAACGGTACACAGGTGTATGTATATATACAGGGGCATTGGCACTTGCAACGGCTAGCTTTTGATTTGAACTCCAACGGGCAGCTGATCGCCTGTGCCGAATAAAAAAATGAAAATTCATTCCTGTGTTTCACCTATGCTCCATCCAAAGGCCTTGTTATCAGTTATCCTATGTTTTGAATTTCCATAGGATTACAAGGGTATGACATGTCCATTCCTATGATTTTCCTATTCCTATCCTATATCTATCCAACCATCCAAAGGGGCCCTTAAATTTTTTGCTCCAAAGGGTGCTAGATTGGAGCCACCTTTGCATCCTAGCTTTTATAATGTTTTATAGTAGTCTTTGTCCAATTAGTACTTATAACTCTTTGGATCTATACGACCAATGTGAACCAATGGTGCATTTCTTCTCCTTAAAAAAAGAAAATTAAATTAGCGTTTAAGTGCTGCAGGACTCGTTGCTATGTGTTGGGCTATATGGAGGACCAGGAACTATCAGTATGCATGATATGTTCTTTTATTGGCAGGGCTATAGAATTCAGAGCTAGAGGACCATCAAGGCGATTGTTCTCCTTTTGCATCAAGACAAGCGTAAAAGGACAGGCAGATCATGCCATACGTTGGGCAAACTTATTTTGTGCTGGTTGTTTCAAAACCCAGCTTAACTTGCTGTTCTTTGTGGAAATTGCCTTAACAATGTGCTAGTCAATTTGGATGATGAGCAATGATGGATATGCTACGAGCAAAACCAGCTTTTCATCCTAACACTGATTTATGGCTATAAGCCTTTGTGTTATTCTCCTTATTTTCTCCCTGATACTTTTTGTTTCTTGATTTGTTGCTTGTAATGTTTTACCTAATTTTTAATTATGTTTCCAATAGGAGTTTTTAACGCCTCTATTTCAAAAAAAAAAACTTTGTGCTGGTTAGCTCAGCCTGTGCCCTGCTAAGGCCGGTGGCCATGTAATTGGAACCCTCGTTTATGTTTTTTGGGTTGCTTCTTGAAGTGTATCTTAATGTTTCTAGTTCATTGTACCAAACTCTATAATTTGTAATGCTCCCTAAGTAGTATCAGGGTGGTTCTTCTGGATTTCCTTTTATTTGTAATGCTATGTACCAAACTCTATAATTTCTTTACAGTCACATGTCCAACGCGGATATTAACCGCCGCCGACAAAAAACAGGCCGAGAGAGGCCCAAGAGAGGGGCGCCACCACCCCTAGCGGGCCCCATGGCCTGCCCTAGGGCAGGAGGAGGCGAGTGTATGTGCCAAGGGAGACTACCTTGTGGCCGCCGCCGACCGTGCCGCCTTCTTTATTTTTTACGTCTTCGCCAAGTTATCTTTTTAGTATTTATTATTTTAGGAAGAATTAGTTATTATATGGAAATTAGTAGATTGATTCAGAAAAGGAGGAATTTGTGTTTGATAACAATTCCCCCGTCTTGTTTGTAGGCCAAGTCCAATCGGAACTATAAATACTAAGAGTATTGTAACAAAACAATCAGAAAAAGTAGTTGGACGAAAACTCTCTATCTTCTCTCTCTTCCTAGCTAGCCGACGCTGCCTCCTCTTCTCTCTCTCGCCAAGACGCTGCCGCCGTCCCCCACGGGCCAGGGCGCCGCTGCCCTAGCCACCCACACCGCCGCCTCTCGCTTACCGTCACCACCGTGTCCAATCCACTCTACCCACTTCGTTATTACAGTTACTACCATAATAAAGTTCAGTTTTGCCGGTGTGGAAAAAATAGATTAACTATAAAAGGTATATATTTTATAATTAATCTACAAGTACTTATTTATATAATAATTGTTAGTAACTTTTTATATAGAATTTGTCAAACTTGAAATTATTTGACTCCTTCGAAAGTGAGAGTTGTATTCGTTTGAGGACGATTACAGAATATTGCAAGAGGTTTATATTCTCAGCATCAACTATATATTTGCATGCATGAAGTAGGGAAAACAACTGAGAGCTATTTGGGATGCATAAGAAGGCACCATCTAGGCAATCTCACACGTTCTCACAACAACGGGAAGAAGGACAATTGGTGTTACACGTGGTGCAAGGAACGGCATAACCAAGAGCTATTTTATATAAAGAAAGAATTTTATTAATTCACTGTTGTTACAATAAGACTGAATTCACTTTCGACTTCTGCCAAAGCATAAAGCCTAAAAGAGAGCCAAACACTCTAATGACCATCAATTCTAAGACTTTTTTTTTGAGCTCATCCATTGTAAGACTAGATCACCACCTATGTGTCCAGGAGAAAAACGCTGTAGTAGCTACTTGCATCAAACTGACTTAACTAGACCAGACAAGAAATCCTTAATAGACGGACACGATGTCATTGGCAATATTGTAAGCATCCTTGGAAATACCAGCCAATCCCAGGCTCGCAAAACCAGAGAAATATAGGCCATTTTCACCTTTCCAAATATTGGGATAACCTTTATTTGGACGTCCGTCACTGTTGAGCATGCACTTGTCGTCCTGTGCCGTGTAAAAGAAAAGGTAAATCTAATTGTAAGGACAAAAGCCATGCCAATTGCCAAGGCAGCTGTACTATCAAATTTTACAAGACACTGTTCAAACAGTCCCTTGTACGTACCTTGAGCCACAAATTCGCAGTGCTATTGTAACCTGTTGCAAACACGATGGCATCAAATTCACAGTCCTTCCCGCATTCGAACTGGACATTCTTACCACTGATCTTCGATATGCCCTTGAACACCTAAGCAGATCGAGACAAAATATTTTGGTAAGAAATTTATGTTATATTTATATATTTTCGAGTACGCGCTTACCAGGACTTGTTTAAATGGAATAGTATCCATACCTTGACGATGCCTTTCTTAATCAACCCTGCTGTCCCAACATCAATTACGGCAGATCTACCCGTTGTGGATTTGAGTAGGAGGGGGCCAATTTTAGGCCGCACGATGCCATACTTGGATAGATCACCAATTACGAAATTGGCTTTGTTCACTATAAAAAGATCCACTACTGTAATTGGTATATTATATTGGACAAATGTCATTCCCAGACGGATCAATTCCTTGGTCATTATGTGTACCTACACTCAAATGAAAAAATGGAAGGTTCAAGGAGCATTTTTAAAAAAAATCCCTTCCAAGTATCTACCTATTTCTTAGCAATAAACAATAAACGAATATGCATCGCCCAATAAATCAAAGGATAGGAACTCATCCAGACATCCACAAAGGCCCAATTCCACAACATACATGAATGGCACTATATTTCGTATACAATTATTATGTAGCTACACAGGTCATCGTAACATGAATAGAAATCTTTTATAAAACTGAATTATACTACATGACGTAACAACCTACGTACTTCGACTGATAGGAGGAACGAATGGACATAGATGAATTTATACATTACTGAAACAAAATATACATACCGGACTGCGAGCAACAACTGAGGTGTTGGCACCATGGCTTGCAAGATCATAGGCAATCTCCATCCCGGAATTTCCAGCACCAACCACGAGAACCTTTTTCCCAGCATAGCTGGTTCCTGACTTGTAGCTTGAAGAGTGGATAGCCTCCCCATGGAAGCTCTCCAGACCCCGGATCTCCGGAATCCTCCCCACTGCATTCTCGCCGGTGGCCACGACCAGGAACTTGGCTGCATACATGATTTCTGTGCCCGCGACCGTGTCCCGTGCAGCGACGACCCAACGGCTGGTTCCCTCATCGTATGCCGCCGACACCACGGAAGTGCAATACCTGGGCTTGATGCCAAAATGCTGGCCGTAGCCGTCCAGATACTTGAGAAACTCCTCCTTGGGAATGTAGGTCGGGGAGCCGTCCGGGTGCGGCATGTACGGCAGGGAGCAGAACTCCTTGGACAGGTGAAGCTTGACGCGGTCGTAGGTGCGGTAGCGCCACAGCGACGCGCTGCAGTCCTCGCGCTCGACGACGAGGTAGGGGATGGAACGCTGGCTGAGGCACGCCGCCGTCGCCAGCCCGGCTGGGCCGGCGCCGACGATCAGCACGGCCAACTCCATTTTCGTGCGCGCTGGATGCACTGACCTCGGCTCCGATGAGATGGATGTATGTGGTCTCTATAGTTCAGTTCTCTCCTTGACCAGGCGTCAGGTGTGCGCCGCTTATAAAGCGGTATCTTCCGTTGTGCTGGATTCACTGATGATGACAGCCAATTCCATGGTAACGGATCCTGGAAGAATCTTTTTTATTCTATAATTGTTAAATGCCTCCAATTTTTGGCGAGATTCATGCTTATCTAGTTGCCTCAAAGTTTGGAAATGGATATATACTAGCTAAATTGGATATATCTAGTTGCCTCAACGGGAGGAAATAAATGAGCATATATTAGCCATGAATGTTTTTATAGGTACATAATTTTTGCTAGGCACCTGGATATATACTATGTCTAGATACATTGTAAAAATTTTGTATCTAAAGAAGCCAAAACAAATTATAATTTGGAATGGGAGGGAATATTTCACATTTCCAATTTTGAATTAACTTGGAATATTCCCTCTGGTGCGATACGTTTATCCTGTCATGCAAACTTGCCAAATTAGACGTAAACAACATTATGAATGGACATGTTTTGGTGAAGAAATTTGGTTTTACACAGAAACTTCCCTTATCTTTATCCATTCTTAGGATTTGCTGTTTTTCGTTTCATATTGCGGCATGACGATCTGCCTGAGCAAGGTGACTTTGCGAACAACATAATCAAAACATGGTTTGGTGCAAACCGAGACCACAATAAAATTTTCATCAACAAGAATACGAACCCACTATTAGACTCTAGTTCAAAAGAATAATCTGATTGTTTCAAGAATTAAGCACTAATGCAATGGCGTTTAGGAGTTAGAAAACACAAGTAAATCACTAGTAAAGAAAAATTTAGAGGAGGTAACATCAATTTTTAGAGGCAGTTTAGAAAACCGCTACAATGTACCGATTGTAAAAATAAGTGATTTTCAAAGATGGTTTCAAAATCGCCCCTAAAAAGTTGATCTTCAGGGAGGTGGTTCTCTTAGGACAAACGTCCTTAATTCGATTTTCAGAGACAATTGACTTAAGTCAATCGTCCCTAAAATGATATTCAGATTTTTCTAAAAAAGTATTTAAAGTGTAAAAAAAATAAGAGAAATAATATAGCCCAAAGGTCTAAGGACTGACCACAACTCTTAGACTTTTACAATGGGATTCAAACCCATAACCTCTTACCTCGCACAGTTTGTTCCCCACATCTACACCACACATTAACTTATGTTTGCATGCACGATGCTTCCTATTTGTACCAATACGTGCGAATCTTATAATTAATATTTAAACTCATAAATAATCTCAATGAGAAAACTTTCAACTATAAATTTTTAGATCTCGTTGAGCACTTTAATATAGGACATTTCTCAATCCAAGGTCATTTGAAAAATTCAAAAATTTAAAATTTAAAATATGAGACTTCATTTATATATTTGGAACCTTAAATATTCTCAAATAAAAGTTTTATCAACTACCAAGTTTTAAATCTCGTCGAGCTCTATAATTTTGATAAAAAAAGATAAATTTATTTGTGATGCAACTATTTTTATGGCTGGTTGACTTAGTCAACTATTCTTAAAAATCGATTTTTAGGGACCGTGGACTTAACAAAACCGTATCTAGAAATCACTCATTTTTAGAGACGGATAGCATAAACATCCATTCCTTAAAAATCATGTTTTCAGGGGTGGTTTTTTTAACATAACCACCCCTAAAAATGGAAACATTTCTAGGAGTTGTTTTCTTAACTGAACTGTCCCTAAAAATTGATTTTCGGCAATTATTCTTAACATAACCACCCCTAAAAATGGAAACATTTCTAGGAGCTGTTTTCTTAACTGAACTATCCCTAAAATTTAACCTGTGAAAGTTAAAGATGGTGTGCTAAGAAAACCGCCTCTATTAGAAGAGGAAGACACCTCCAAAAATTATTTCTATACTAGTGAATATGTATATTGACAGGATGCACCCAGTTCATCAACAGCATTAAAAAATATTGTGGTTCTAGACATCCTTCATGTTCATCGAGCCACATCTCACGTGATCTTTTTCGCAGGTTTCAACGGACTCCAAATCCAATGCCTCACTAGTAGAAAAAAAACACCTTCAAATTTTAGCGTTAGTCCCATCGTCTTGGAGTCCGGGTGTCGGTGTTTCGTGAAAGCACCAACTAGTAAATTTATAGATGCGTGTTTATGCTCGGATGGTTCAATAAGAGGACATAAGGGGTATACTGGTTCAGGCGAGAGGCCCTACGTCTAGTCGAATCGGGTTGTGCTACTTAATGGCAGTTAGTAGTAGGGGATACAAACGGTTCGAGAGAGGGAAGGACTCCCAAGTCTCTATGATTGAGTGTGGTATCAATATCGTGGCGTGGTGTGTGCAGTGTATGCAATTTGTGTCGTGTGTCTGTGATGTAGGTGATGATCTTGAAGGGTGGCTTGCCCTCCCTTTTATAGATGAAGGGAGGGGCTTCCTTACACATGTTCTATAGAGGAGGAGTGTGCGTGTTGTGCCAAAGAAGAAAGGAAAAAATAAAAAAGGATGCTGGTGGAGTGGCTCCCGAGGGCACAGGCGCGGGTCGAACTTTTTTGCCCTTGGGGGTTTTAGGTTAGTTAATTCGGACATTTCTGCCCTCGAGTCCCCGGGTGCTCTCACGTGGGTGTGAGGGTCAGGGTGTCGAATCTTCTCCCCACGCGACCCTTTAGCGAAGTCGGAGGAGGTGGACAACACCGCGCCATCCCTCGGTTGGTTTGAAACGCGGTGTCCGTTGAGTTACTAGCGGGTAGTTCAAGTGAAGCATAGGTTCCCGGCCTTAGCGGCGCGAGGCGTGGCCAGCCTCATAAATCCAGGTAGTTGATTCGTACTTTTCCCGAACCGTCCGTGGTTTCGTGGGCTCGATGCTTTTTTCACAAAAAATTCCAAATCAAAGATCGACCTTGGACTCGAACACAGCCTGAGAAAGCCCTAATCACTTCGCGTGCTCGGGAGATTAGGCCGCTAGCGGGCTTCTTTCTCGGGTCATCCCTTACTCTGGCGGCCCGGGGCGGCCGTGATCCCTTCGCGGGCAAGCCTACGAACCCCGGCCTTTTCAGACCTTGTTTATTTATCTTATTTTATTTTGTTAACATCGGCAAAGTACAGACCCGTAATATCGACTTAAACAGGAATTAACCTTACAAAGACAAATAGATCAAAATAAAAGTAATGTTCGCAAAATGTTAGCAAGGAGATCGAGTTCTTTGATCTACCGAATGTGGCCGAGATCATGGCTAGGTGAGTTCGTAGCCGTCGTCGTCATGGTCGCTGTCGTGGTCGTTGAGGAGGTAGTCGCAGAGGCCGAGGAAGTGGTGCAGCACCTCTGGGTCCTGGAACTTGCCGTCGTCCGCCGCGAAGCCGTCCGTGTGGTTGCTGCTGCTCACCGTCATGTTGAGTTCGACGGTCATTGCCGTGGCGCCGGGCGTGAGCGTGTCGGGAGTCGCCCGCGTGTCGTGAGCAAGTGGGTGTCGGAGCTCCGTTCTGGGCTGTGGTTGTTGGTGACGGCGGTCCCGGTTCCTGGGGCAGGTCCTCCTCCTACACTACGGGCTGAGACGTACTGACCTGAGATGGTTGAAGTCGTCACGCCGGGGGGTTCGCCGGTGCGGAAATGCAAGCCGGTGAACGATGACGAGACGGCGTCGACGTCGATGTTGGGGGGCAAGAGGACCATGTCGTGGCCTACCCCCATGCTGATGAAGTCTAAGTTGCCAAATCCGATGTGGGTGCCTAGAGGGAGTTGTAGGTTGTCGGAGTTGGCCATCCGGAGCCTAGCGAAACGTGCAAGGCCCCTACCTGGCGGGCCAACTGTCGGTGTTTCGTGAAAGCACCAACTAGTAAATTTATAGATGTGTGTTATGCCCAGATGGTTCGTTAAGAGGACATGGGGGGTATACTGGTTCGGGCGAGAGGCCCTACGTCTAGTCGAATCAGGTTGTGTTACTTAGCGGCAGTTCGTAGTAGGGGATACAAATGATTCGAGAGAGGGAAGGACTTCCAAGTCTCTGTGATTGAGCATGGTGCCAATATCATGGCGTGGTGTGTGCGGTGTATGCGATTTGTGTCGTGTGTCTGTGATGTAGGCGATGATCTTGAAGGGCGGCTTGCCCTCCCTTTTATAGATGAAGGGAGGGGCTGCCTTACACATGTTCCGTAGAGGAGGAGTGGGCGTGTTGTGCCAAAGAAGAAAGAAAAAAATAAAAAAGGACGCTGGTGGAGTGGCCCGTCTGCCTCCCTGAGGTCGAGATGTCCTTCCTCCCACGTCGTCGTGAGTTGTTCGCCGGTGTTGTCGTGTCGATAGAGAACCTGCCCATCCCTTCACGGTTGACGGAGTGGGCGGGCCATTGATGTGGACCCTTGTCGTATCGGGCTAGCCGTAATGACATTGTACGGTACGGGCATGGGCCGTGGCGGTTGGACCATCCGGTCTGTCACGTTTTAAGTGTGATTAGATGGTAAGCCATGCTCTGCATGGCTTAACAGTGCGGTCAAGTGCGGTTCCATGCCCTGCACTGGCTAATAGTGCAGTCAAAACACGCCCACCCATGCCCTACGCAGGGCTCAGGCGGAGCGGATGTGAACTGACCCGTGACGGAAATCTTGACCACGGAGCCGTTGCCCAGGCTTGCGGTACAAGCCTGGGTGGCTTCCGGACGGCGGCGCGCAGGGTCGCGGCGGAGCTATTTGTGCTCGGAGGCGTGGGCCCGCGGTTCCCCTCGTTTCGCCAGAGGGTCGCGGCGAACCGCACCACGGGGTCGTGGTTCCGACCCCCTCGCTCCGGGTCACGTGGCTCGTCCATGGGCCGCCTGTCCGGCCCGCTTGTCCCTTCTGCGGCGGAGCAGAGTAATGGACCGTGACGCTTGGCCCTTCGGTGGGCCGGGCCGGGGTGCAATGACGGTCGTGGCGTCTTACTTAGTCGGGGGCTTGACAGGTAAATTTGTTTGGCCCCGACACGGGACTAATGCGAGAGATCTTTAGTTTCAGTTGATGGCTCCAACCCTCGTTAGCTCGGGTGATGCCTCCAACCGGGACTAAATGAGTGTGTTTAGTCCCTGGATTGGGGTTGTTTGGTTCCACCTCCTAAACTTGTCTCTGTCCTATCGAATGTTTGGGTATTAATTAGGAGTATTAAATTTAGACTAATTATAAAACTAATTACATAGATTGAGGCTAATTTGTGAGACGAATCTATTGAGTTGTCCATGATCAAACAATATGGTGCTACTATAAACATATACTAATGATAGATTAATTAGCATTAATAAATTTGTCTTCTAAATTAGTCTCCATCTATGTAATTAGATTTGTAATTAATGCATGTTTAGTTTTTCTAATTACCATCCTGATATCCGATGTGATAAGAACTAAATTTTACTTTAGGATCCAAACACCTTGCCATCAACTGGGACTAAATGTCCATGCTATATATCCACCTTTTTCCTCTCCCATGCCGAGCCATCATGTACCATTTGAAGCTCTCCATTCTTGCTCGAGTGAAGTAGTTTATGCTTGGGCCATTTGTGAAGAGTTTCCTCCTCCATCCATTTTAGGTTTTAAAGGTTAATAACTTCATCCTCTCATCTTTTGCTAGTATAGCTCATTTAATGGTTTAGAAATAGAGAAATTTATGGTTTTATATAGAAATAAAAGGAATAATGGTAAAGCTTCAGAGTTGAATATCTATATATTTTTAAATAATTTCATTCTTCTGTAGATGCATACCAGTTATGTATAGAGCTAATAATGATGAAACTTCTAGAGACAAACCTAATAAACTAGTGAAAGTCCTCGTGATAAATTTCTATAGTGTACCTGGTTTTGTATTTCCAAAGGTACGGTAGTGTAAACATCTGCTTCTGAAACAACTTTATTCTAGAACATTTAAAACGGAGTCCATATATGACCTAGGTAGGTGACCGTTTATATTTGGGCTTCCCTAGAGTCTAAGATAGGCTCAAACTTGATATGTATTTTTGTATTGTTAAAACTTTGTCTATTTAAAAACTTTTGCATTGCTTGAAAACCAACTTTTTAATGGTGAAATGCTGCTGCGCAAAAACCAACATTAGCAAATGAAGCGGAGAAGAAAAGGAGAAAAACTTTGCTCACCTATTGCACCTATATTTTTTTTTGCGATCAAAGAAGAATTCCTGTTGCACCTATATTTTGCGGGATGTTTGGAACAAATTCAATTTAGAAACGCTAGAGTAGAAGCCGAGCGAACACGCTCAGTTAGGGAACTGGCTAGGCACTTGCGGCAGGCGGACTAGAGAGGGCGTGGGCCGACGACGCAGCGGACCGATCGAGCTCCGAGACACTAGACAGGCAGCTGCTTGTGGCAGGAAGACGGGCGGGTACGGCAGCAGGGCGGACAGCTGCAACACCAATGCCATTCCAGCACACGACACAAGACACTGGCCAAAACCATAGAAAATTTGGCATTGCATAGATTTAAAGTAAAATGTGTGTGCCAAATTGTGTTTAGTTTTGTTGCCAATATCCCCACCAAATCCATCAAACCTTTGATCTTAACCTAAAATAGTTGTAAATCACAAAGACCTCTAACAAAATAGAGGCAAAATCACGTGGCTGAGATTGTGTCTCCGTCTAAAAGTTAACACAGTTAAGAGAACTTCACGGAATAAGAACAAACTTTTCCTTCAGTCTAAAAACGCAAAGATAAAATCACAGTTCAAAATGAGGGTTCGTTTAGAACAAAGGATTTTTATAGGAAAAGTGAATCAAGTGAGGTATCCCTTTCCTGCAAAGTACTGTACAGGAACGAAAACCAACTCAAGTTTTGAATGGAAATCAAAACGGATTAAAGCAAGCTGAATAGAGCGTTGGAACCAAATGAGGTATCCCTTTCCTACAGAGTACTACTGTACAGGAACGAAAACCTCCACTCCTAGCTCTGATCTTCTCTACCGTTCTGCATGACCGAGGCAACTGCTCTGTTCCATGTGCAGTTGTGCATGTGTAGTGGATGGAGAAGGATAGCAGAAGTTAATGGAACATTGGTCCCATAGCAATGCAAACAAAAAAAAAATCATCTTAATCATGTTAATGTTGTCACTAAAATCTAATGTGTATTTTTATTGTCACTTTTCTCATTCCTTTGTTGTGAATTACAGCCATACAAATGGCTTAAGCTTTTCATTCCTATATTTCGTTTGTTTTTTCACTTTTTACTCTACCATATTCATGTGTTTTTTTTTTTTTTTTTCTATTCCTCTATTTCAATTCTGGATTCCCGTATTCCAAACACGTCCCAAGGCTAAAACCATTTTCCCTTTAAAATGGGGGCATAAATGCCAAACCCTTGTTTGTGTTTCTGTCGAATACAAATACAGGTCCAAATATCTCCATACACTGATACATAATATTTGAATAGTTCACATATGGATCCAGATATCCAAGTCTCGAACTAAACCTGATTCATACATAGCAACCATTTCATGAAACTTCAGACCATGTCTTACACAACAAGGAAATCAAGTAGAAATTTGATCTCTAGTACAGCAAAAAATGTAATAAAAATCTTTGCGGTGTTTTTCTTCATGACACACGGAATGTACTTTTGGCATCCACATTGCAATTTGCTACGGCCACAAAATAAAACAAAAACGTAAAAATACCAAACACTGATCATACTGCTAGTCAACAAGCTATCACCTAGATCTTCATAGACCAGACACCCACAACAAATGGAATTAATATCTTAACAACTAAAAACCGGAAAGCTCCTATAGTATTGCCCTGTACAGTACTGGTAATTTACAAATGCAGCAGATTACATCTCCATCTACTTTGGTGTTATGGGGATACCAAAGGACATCAGTACAGTGACACTTCGAACGGCATATCTGTTCTTGTCCTCAGATGATCCCCAGCTCCCATATGCCTATAATTTACACTTGTTTGCTTCCAAGTATGGCCCTGTCCTCTCCTACATCCTGTCCAAGCTACGTCAATCAAAGGTCTGTACAACAATGCAGCTCGGGTTCCACATTCCAATATGCCAAATAGAGCTCCACTGGTTGCAACCTCCTAGCACAAAGCACTAACTAGATAACTGCCGATGACTGTACACTTCTCAACTCTGTCAGAGGGGGGATCACATGAAAGTACAATGCAGGCACCAATCTGTTTCCCTAGACCACAAATGCGCAATGCCACATGAAAAAAGTGCTCAATTACCTAGTCCACTCCTGGAAATCTGATATGGGGTGCCAGTATAGATCAGCCCCAAACTGACCTATGCAATCACATGGTTTGCTCCATGGATACAAGAAAATTGGCGTCTGAATGAATCTGTTACCCCTGTGGGGAAAATCATAAAATCCCATTCAATACTCTCTGGTAGTAATCATATTGCCGAGTGCGCCAAGCATCCATGCTGCTACTGATCAGTGAGAGCACCAGGGATACGCATTGCTGCACCCACATAAGGTAATAGTTAGAAAAAAGTTCTAAAAAGGATGATGACTAGCAAAGATTCGCAAGCAAACCTCTTCAGTTAGACTCAAGTGGAACCGCTTCCTCAAGTTTTGTATAGTGCGAGGGCCACCTTTGAAACATGGAAAGCCAGAATCCTGGTAAGGGAACACAATATAACACTTGTAAGATAATAATTTGTAAAAATTGCATACTAGACAAATCAGAGAAAAAAAATCTAAATCAACACAATTATAGATAAACAGCATACCAGATACCAGACATGCAGGGGCAACATTACACCATACAGAAAAGGTTATTAAATCAATTTATATGCTCGAATGCAAGAAATCAGCTTCAATGCAGTAGGTCAGATTACATGGCACAGCGAAAAAAGTTTGAGTTTGTATTGGATGAAAATTGAGAAACAGTGGAACTTTTGGCCAATAAGGAGAACCTGTCAAAGGATCTAATGCAATAATGCTTTACTGAAATACAACACAAAATGTTGAGCTAAACATGTGTTTGCATTAAACAAATATTTGCCCTTAAAACTTAGTTGTATGACATGACATATTAGGCAACACAGATAAAGTACGTTACCTGCAACATTTCCACAAGAAGTATAATACGCTCTGCATGCTTCCGACAAGTAAGGAAACCTTGAATGCATAGCACCTGAAGAAATACAAATTAATATATAGCCTATACAAAAAAATGAGAAGAACCAGCAACCAAATAAGGGAGTTTATCATTTAATATACCTTGAAGTAATCAAAGAACTCACTGGGAGTTCCCTCTGCATCAGAATCCATCACCTAGCAAATTTTCAACCCCAAAAAAATAGAAGTACTTAGAACTCTCGTTTTTTATAATATAAAAATATCTAAAACAAATTACAAGTTTCCATCATACTTCAAGGAGTTCCCTTGTCAGCTTAAATGGTGCACTCTCGAAGTTTACCCCTCCAGGAGAGTTAGATAGTATGAAACCAAAATCAATATGAATAATATGTCCTTCCTCATCTATTAGAAGATTCCCATTGTGGCGATCTTTCACCTGTAAATTCACCCAAAAAAAAAAAAAAGGAACACCAGCTATGGGCTTAGAATTTGTACAAGTCATGACATCAATCATTTACCAGATATGTTGCATTTCAGCACCTGAAGTAGGTAGCACAGAATTGAATATCCAGCCATACTTTCAACAAAGTTTCTCTGCAAAAAATGAAAAATAAAAAACAGTTCAGACTTTCTGAGTTCAAACAGTACTAGATTTCATATTAACCCTCCTAGGTTGACAATATATTGACCACACGAAGACCTCATGGACAGTTTTCTTGCAGTTGCTTATCAAGTATCACAAAAAACATGGTAGCATAATGCATGAAATATTCTTCTTATAAATGACAATTAAGAAGCAAATGCAACTAACCGCATTCTTTGCAGACATGCATAGCATAAGGGATTGACAAGTTGTTATAATGGATACTGAAATACAACTAAACTTTGCATTCAAGAAACAAATGAATAAATATACAAATCTTGTTTTTCTTGGACAATGCAAGCATGAGCTCTGCACACCAGTGTAAGTACAAAGGAGAAGCCAACAGGCCCAACCTCCTTGTACCTCAAAAGGTAGCATCTCACCTGTGCGAGTTTGAAATTTGGAGAATTCTCTCCATACTTGGCTACATAGTAGTCTCGGAGACTTGAAATATTGGGAAACCTACTTTTGAGGGAATGGATTGATGCCTGCAGTAACAAGAAATAAACTTGTCATAGAACCAAACATATATAAAGATCAAAAAGTAATAATGATAGTAGTTAAGAAGATAAGGAACCTACCGTATCAGGGATGGTCTCAATTAGTGCTGTATAAGCAGAAGTAACAATCACTTCGTAAGGCCGCAGCCATAGCGGTAAACCAGCTTCTTGATATATATCTGACATCAGGAGTTTAAATAAGAGCAGAAACAGATAATTAACTCTCTCCGTCGTGTAATCACATACAAGCATTCAAAAATTTGAGAATGCAGTATATTAATTTTATTCCAAAACACAAATATGACAACCAATAGGAGTGGTGCTATTTCTGTGTGCAAGAAATTGGTGCTATATCTATGTACAACAGTACAAAAGTCAAAATCATTCACATATCCAGATATGTTTTTCAGTAATCATGGCTTTACCTAGGAAGAATATATATTACATGGTTGCATCTGCACATTTGGGTTCATGAAGTTTGAATTTTGAAATATTTGCATATAAAGGAGATGTCAAAACAGCAGTTTAAATGCTTAAGTATTGAGATATCTGATAGAAACAACAAACTAGCACATGACAAAACAATAGTCCAAAAGGCCATTTTCTGAAGGAAATAGCGTATATTTATCTGATGGAGAAAGGCAAAATGCAAATGCAAACGCGAAAATGACAAATCACTATAGGAATGAGAATCAGCTTTCACCATAGAAGTGTGCAACAAGCTGTACAGCCAAGTGTTCCTGACGGCAGTCATCACCACTCTTGACAATAATCTACAGTTGGAACAAATATTTCAGAAGCATGGAAGTAATTGAAGATGTTTCAGAACCAAAAATAAGGGGAATGGACAGGGTGTATAATCTCTGGAGTCTGGAATGAAAAATGCACAAAACCTAACACATGCTAACAAGTTACATGAATTGGTCCAATGTTTTTAGTACACAAAAAGGATCACAAAATCAACTATTCATGAAACACTTGATATTTAGCTGTAGCTTTTCTTCTCAGTATTCAAATTCTTCCAACAGTTGACAGAGCTAAGCCACTCCTCCAGAGATGAACAGACAGAGGGATGAAAGCAAGAATGGAACATTCTGTTTACCGGGGGACGTTTGCATAATAGTGCTATAATTTATAACCGCTTTTGACCATTATTGTATATTTATATTTTTCAACTTTTGATTTTCTAATTTCATGTACTGTATTGATGTCGTCACTAATAAATAGTTAAAATATATGGTGAGTTCCCAACTGACCAAGAATCATTTGCATACAGTAAATATCATGACAATTCATTTCTGATCATTATCATCCCTAGAAAGACACACCATTACTCATTGAGTTTTTATGAAAAAAAAAAAAATCCATGAATACAAGGAGAACTGACATTGCATTACACAGTTTTCTTTTTCTCAAACAGGAGAGCAGCATATCATTATATCAAGAAAAAAAAAAAATGGGAACACACACAGACACACATACAATGTTATCCCCCTTTAGGGCTTAGGCCTTGTTTGGACCACCTCAATCCATGTGTGTTGGAGTGGATTGGGGTGGAAAATAGTTTTAAGTTCCCATCAATCGACTCCAACACAGGTGGATTGAGGTGAATGCGAGTACATCCAAACAAACCCTTAAGAACTCACGGCAGGGGCAAAAAACACAACCTCAACCAAACTACCAAGCAGCCTCAATAACCTCTAGCCCCCGTTAAATATCACAGGTGTCCCTCTTCTAAAGTTTGCCTCACAGAACCATATTTCAGTCAATATAAATTCTATCTAAGAGGTTACAACAATATTTCACACTAAAATAAAATTACACTAAATTTTATTTGGTTAAACCTTACAAAATCAAGTAAACTATAACAAATGACATGATTTGTAGAGCATCTATATCTAATGAAAATTAGTAGACAGCATTTGCCATACTGGAGGCAAATGTTTATTTACAAGACCAACGAACGGAGTAATAATCATGTACATAATACTATAATAGCCCATCCACAAATGTAAAGGGTCCATAAGAATAGCAGTAGAGTAAATCTAATAATGAAACAAAATTTGACTTACAGAACGCAAGTCCCAGCCAGGTGATTTTCCATGAACTGAAGACCGTCGAATTCTCTCTCGTTTGACAGCCCAAAGCTCACCAGCCAAAGCATCGGTTGGTTTCGGATCTCCTCCATCAGTAGCCTTCAGAAAAGGAAATTGTGAGCTATTGACTTATTGGTCAAAAAGAAACTAGAATATAAGGGATGCACCTTAGGATCTAAATTTTCGGTGCTCTGCCCAACTCCTTTTAAAGGAAGACCAGGTGGAGCTTCTCCTTTTAATGCTGCAGCCTAGCCCAGCAAAAACAAATATTAGCATAAAAACCAAACAGTAAGTTGGATGCCATCGTTGCATGCCACCTCATTATGCTTCAAGGTTGCATGTTTCTAAAGCAACAACACAACCAGTGGAGTGCAAATAAGATAACTCATCAAAGGAGAATGTTAGGATAACTGCAGGTTGTGGATGTGTAAGTATTTGTTAGAGAAGGAACAGGAGAACAAAATTAGCATTACAAGAAGTATAAGACTTAAGACTAATGAAAAAAAAAAATCAAATGCCAGGCCAACCTTTACTTCCTCGATGGCAATTGTACTAGGAACGCGGCGATGGTCCTTCTTTCGTGCTGGTTCATTATCATCTACATCTTCCATGTTAACTCCTGGAACTGCAGATAACGTAACCTTCACCCATTCAATAGGCTGATCAGCAACTGTTTGCGAATCTCCAGGTGGATCATCAGAATCCACAGCATCATGTCGCAGCCTAAAGCTCGTTTCAGAAAGTGCAATGCTCCTTGAGCGACCAAGTTTCTCAATAGAGAAACTAACATTTACAAATTTTACTTTAGTCTCCCAGAGTTGAGCCATTGCTTGGTCAATAACCTGAGAAGTAGACTTCAGCATTCTGTCTGTTTCATAGTTTTGTGTTTCGTGCCTGCTCCACAAAGGATAAGCCCATGGAGGTGGTTTTGGTAGTTGCACGTCTCCATTAGCCAATGGTATCCCACCTTTTGATAATTTGTGCCCATCTGATGATCCTTTAGAGTGGCTGGAAAGAAAACAAGAGGTGTTACCAGAATGGCATCTGATTGGGGAAATGGTAACTAGCAGGTGGGTCCTACACCAACTGGACCACATGCCAGTGGGTCACATCAGGTTGCAGATGCACCAGAGGATCCATTCAAGTAACAAAGTCACAAAGGCCACCATTTCATTGTTTATCAAATACAAAAATTTCAATAGAAAGTCTAGTTGTCAGCTATGTATCTTTAGCCTCATATATACAAATAAAATTAGTAGAAAGACAAGCCTGACCAGGTTTATGAAAGACTCAACATTATTCATTGAACATCCAGAAAACCAGCATACCTAGGAGCTTCTGCTTTTAAAACTTCAACGCATATAAGGTAAGGAGCTTTCTCCCTAGAATTCAGGAGAACAGACTCGTCTTCAGGTATATGAACCACTCGATATATGCCCTTTCCCATCGGAAAGCATACTCCTACCCATAGAAGAATAAAGAAATATTATGAGGTTATTCTAGCTGGTGCTCTGCAATATGTAGATATTATGGAGCATTAACCCAATGCTGTGGTATGTAACAAGAACACATTGGTTCATAGCGTCAAGTCACAAGAAGAGAGTGCTCTTCTTTAACACAAAGCAATGGCTAGGCATATTGCTCTCTGATGCCTTGTGCATTTATGGCCTGTTTGGTTGGCCCCCAAGCAACCTTGCCATTCAGGAGCTGCAACCCCAGGCATCCGAGTTCGACTGCCTGGGGCCAGCATCGCTGCCTGGGCAGCAGGTTGCCAGGAAGGCTCCCAAGCAAACACGCCCTTAATTCAGTATACCACCACAATCTGTAAATTAGCTAGGTGTTCACTGTTCAGCAGACCCACAAAAACTAAATCCAGTGCGTAAAATGGTGATGGCAGCTCATGAATAAAAAAAATGTAACAGAACAAGTTCTACCAAAAAGGCTATTCAAGTAATCTACGCAGATGACTGAAACTATTTTTTAAAGATTGCCATAAAAAAACAATTTACATAAAATAACCAGAACTATACAAACCTCAGACACAAATGGACAAGGAAAAAAAATATAAATGTACATCATGTAACTTCCAATTTCAACAGAAGATGCTAATGTAATATTACCAGCAATGCAATCCCAAAAATTCAAATATCCAAAGGCTTAACAAAAGCATATATAGTAAACAAAATGCAAAAAATAAAAGTTCAGGAGATACTGAATAAGATAGCAGAAATCACCTCCATTTTTTTCAGCAGAAGCGATCTGGCTATTGATCTCTGTAAGAGACTGCCACACAAAAGAAGATATCATTGCAGGGTACAAGTTAGAATGGTGCAAAGACCAAAGAGATTGCAATAACTGGCACAGGATGACTGAAATGTTGAGAAATGAATAGCCATGTAGTTACATGGTAATGCGTTTGACCTACCTCGCGGAGGGCAATCTTTACGATCCTCAATAGGAAATATGTCTACCAGGCCATAAGATGTATCACATAAAGCCTGAACAAATTCCAATGAAGCATAGTAAGAACCTTTTCGAAGCTCTGCTACTGCATTAACTGGCAATGGTGGTTTTCCAATTTGCTTCTCATTGATTCCTGTGCTACCAGGGTGTTTCTGCAACACGTCACCACATTTGGAAGATGAGTACAGATGCAAAAGGAAACCACTGTAAATAAAACAACAAATAAAAACTGGAATAATATTGTACTACTATAACATGAACACAGGATCTATCAAGCTGAAAAAAGAATATGAGACTAGATCCCTTGCCTCTTTTGCTATTTTTGAGCCGAAAATCTCAGAATCTTCAAGTGAGCGGTCTCTATCACGGAATAGCCTCTTAAAAAAGCTTTCGGATCCTGGGCTCCCCTCAGAAAGATTGTTAGATTGACTGCTTTCTATGTGCCCACTCTTAGAATCTTCTGGGTGCACTCTAAACAACCTACGGAATGACAAAAACTCTGGATTATCTTCCTCTTCAATACCACTAGTACCCTTACCATCATCATCATTTTTATCAGGCCCCTCAGTTCTCCTCTCCTCATGCTTATCCTTAAATAATTTGCGGAAGAAGTTTTCTTTATCACCTTCCTCGCACTTGTCATCATCATTCCTCTCATGAGCGATCCCTTTCTTTTCTTCATTCTTATCCTTGAAAAGCCTGCGGAAGAAATTATCATCGTCTGCATTTTTATGGCTTTTATCATCTTCCTCTTTCTTGCTTGGCGTGCTGCCTTCCTTTTTCTCATCACTTTTCTCCTTAAAGAGTTGCCTGAAAAACCCATCTCTCTTATCCTCTTCAATGTTCATACCAACCTTTTCCCTCTCATCAGGCTTCTGATGCCCTTCATCTTTCCTCTCCTCATTCTTATCTTTGAAAATTTTGCGGAAGAAACCTTCTCTGTCATCATCTTCCACACTCTTGCCCACTTTTTCCTCATACCCGTGTCTTGCTTGGATGCTATCTCTCCTCTCCTCATTCTTATCCTTGAACATCCTGCGAAAAAATCCTTCCTTTTCATCATCCTCACCTTGTCTGTCCTCCTTATCACGGAAGAGTCGCTTCAACAAACCATCTGAGCTTGGTGTCAGTTCCATGTCCTCCTCCTTGCTATCCCTAAGCAATCTGCGGAAGAAACCATCTCTATCACCTTCTTCCTCCTCATTATCCTTCTCCCTGCTATCCTTAAGTAACCTTTTGAAAAATCCTTCTCTGTCCCCATCATCCTCCTCCTTGTCTCTGCTGTCCCTAAGAAGCCTCTTAAAAAATCCATCCCGGTCTTGTTCTTCGTCCTTCTCTCCTGATCGTCTGAAGAGCAGTGCATCACGCATTTTTGGGCCAATGCTCAGCCTCTTGAGCAACTTGTTATCCTCGGATGATGGTGTGGCTGGCTGCTTCCCTCCAGTACCCATAGTATCTTCGGCGGCATTGACCCCACCACCAGCTGGGGGGCTCAGTCCAAGCGACGGTGACGATGCGAGGGACAATAGCCGCTGCTTGGACGATCGTATTCTGCTGAGCATGGGGTTACCTCGCGGACTGGCAGCAGGGGATGGAGGCGCAGGCCGGACCAGTGGTGGCCATTCGCCATGCATGGTCGCTGCAACCTGGCACTGCTCCTGCACCTTGTCGATCCCATCCAGATCGTCGGCGTCCTCCAGCTCAAGCTCTGCAGCGAGGAGCCAGTGCACCTTGAGCGCGATGCGGAGCGACTTGGCGCAGGTGTCGATGACGAAGCGGTCGAGGGAAGGGCTGGGCTTGTGGACGAGCATGTAGCAGACCTGGAAGAGGTAGGCCTCGAGCCCCGGCAGCGGGAGCGTGTACATGCGGTTGCAGAGGTAGTCGCGCACTCCGGCATGGTCGTGCTTGTAGAGGTAGCTGACGGCGATCCACTCGCAGAAGAAGGCGGAGTCGAAGAAGCGCACCAGCCAGCCGCTGCTTCCGACGGGCGGGGCCACATCGGCGGTGGAGGGATCTCACGCGGCGACTCCTCCGGCCCGAAGCTCAGGCTCCGCAGCCCGAGAAGCCGCACCATGGCCGGCGCGGCCTCGGCCCCAACTCAATCAACAGACCCTACTCACCACCACTGCCGCCACCGCCGCCGCCGTCTACTCGTCTTCCACTGCTGCTCACTACCATCACAAGCCGTCGCGGAGTAGCTCAATCCAGCACCCCCGACCCGCAGCAGCAACTCCCGAATCCAAACCCTTGCCGCCGCACGGCCCCGCGATCCGGAGCCTCCCAAACCCTAGCCTCGAAATCGCGCCCAGATTCGCAGCGAGCGGCTGCGGAATCGGGGCGGCGGGCGGCGAGAGCACAAGAGATCGGCCGCGGGGTTTGCGCTGGCTCGATTCGAATCGTATAGATTTGGTTTGAATTGTCGCAGCGTTTTCGTCGCTGGGTGTGGGAGACTTTGATTTGAAATTTGTTTTCCTAATTATTTTCCCCCCCGTTTCTTTCGGGTTTCTTCTCCGGCGTGGTGGTGGTGGGGTGCGGGTGGGGATCGGAGGACGCGGAGCAGGTGGGGGCGGTGATGGCCGCGGGAAGCGGGATCCACCATGGCAGCCACTCTGTTGTCACCTTTGTGCTGCTTCATTGAATCAAGCCAGGAGCATCGACGTTGTGTAAAAACCGAACTCCTGTCTATACACTGCTACGCACCTCTTCTTGAGAGTGGAGCTACAGTGATTTATTATTAGTATTTTATATACTCAATTCTTTTGTAGAATATTAAATATTCCCTCCATTCCAAATTATATATATATATATATATATTTACTCCTACAAATTGGAACGGGTTCCTCAGCATCCAGCTTGTCCACGTCATCATCGTACGTCTTCCGCGTGATTGGCCGGGTGTGGTATACGGTGCCGCCGGCAACCAGACCTGCCAAGTCTGATTGGACAGACAGAAGGGGGGCACGCCGGCACGGGTCATCACGTGAGCACAAAAAAAGAAGCTGCACATGTCACCAAGCAGGGGGAAAAAATAAAAAAAACGAAGAAGAGTTATCCCCGTCCTTATCTCTTCGACGATGGCCTGGAATCCTCTCGTCCGTCTTCTCCTTTTTCTTTCTGCCCGTCTCCTCTCTTCCCTACCCCCTCTCTCCCCCATCTCCTGACGCCGCAGACCAGCGGCGTGAGCATCCACGCCAGCGCTACGCGCGGCCGTCGACTCCCTGGCCGTCGGCGGCCACGGCACTGCGCGACGCGCGGCGAGCGCACTCCCCCACCCGGCCGGCCTCCTCCCGGCGGTCCTCGCGCCGTCCGCTCGCCGGTTTGGTCTCTCAACCCCCTCTCTCCTTACTTCTCCCTGCCAAACCTCCATCTCGCAGCTCCAACAGGACTCTTGGACTTGGCGGCAGCGGTGCTTCCTGCCCTAGCCGCACGCGTCTGAGCCTCCGAGGCGATGTCCTTGGGTCGCGCTGTGCCAGTACGTGCCCCAGCCGATGTCATCGTGAGGGGGCACAGTGCTCGGCCCGTGACCTCCGTGCAGCGCCGTCTCGATCTAGCGTGTGGCCCGCTCACCACGCCGCCGTTGATGGTGATGGCCTGCTTGGTGCCGCCGCCACTGCTGTGCTTAAGTGCCTGACGAAACTCTAGCTGGCAAATAATCTTTATTTATTTTGGGTATATTCTGCACCTTCGTTGCCTTAAGTATTGCAGCATGTACAGCATATATACGTTGGAGCGATATAGAAATCGTGTTCCTGCTGGTCTACAGCATGCTGATTTTTTACCCCTTCAATATTGTATTTTCTGTTACCTGAACTCAACTATATTTGGTTGTCCACAACAGTAACATGGCCAGCTCTATCAATTAGTTAAGATGCTTATAGGTAGCAGGTTCCTACAGCGCTGTTCCTACACATTTAGGCCTGGTCATGACTCGACAGATTGCATTTTGCTATCATGGTTACCTCAAACGAAAAGATGTCGTCCTTGTATTCAGACAACATTTCAGGCTTTTAAAAGAATTTCATATTTTTAATGTCACCTGTGTGGATTGATTTAGGCCTTTCCCCTATTATTATTATTCTTTTATGTTTGTAGATCTCAGGTGATTCGTTGGGATTTCTGGTGCCATTGGTTACAGCAGTGTCGAGGGCAAGGCATGGCGATAAAGGCCCTTTAGGTCCCACAGCCATGCAGACTGATGCTAGAAATCATTGGTAGTTGTCTATTAGCTACGTTGATTAGTTCAAGTGGGTGTTCTATTAACTTGATGTGCTCCTACCTTTCACCCTCATGTTTGGCTGCTTCATAGATTATTCAGTGTTCAGTCATGACCCATGTGTTTTCTAGCTGTAAGAAATTCATATTTGGTCACTATGGCTTAAAAAAAATGGTTAATTCGGAGATCTGCCTAATCCTTTGGTTAATCTTGACTAAAAAATGATTAGTATGTGCATATTAAAAAGTTAACTTCTGTTCTTCTTCATTGCTCAAGGATTAATGAGGGGATGGGCACTACACAGGCTCTGATCCCCTGTGTATGATAAGGTCCGACTCTTTGCTTAAAGCTTCATCTTATGATATGGCTTTGGCCATCTTTTTCTAATTTGTTGCCAAAGCAAAATCGAGTCCTATCTTATGAAAATAGGATGCCGGATGTCTGGTGCAGGATTTTCGCGGCAACAAAGTGAAAATCCAGAAATAGAAGGTATGTGCTTCTCTCCATTATAGTTGATCTCCAATTTTACCCAGTGATCGTGCGTTCTTTGTATGCAGAAATCTGGGCTTCAGTTGTTCTACTGATGCTACAGATCATTAGTGGTTGTCCATTAGCTACATTGCTTAGCTCAGGTCACTGTTCTATGAACTTGATCTGCTCTTACCTTTCACCCTCATGTTTGACTGCTTGATACATTATTCAGTGTTGGGTCATGCATGTGTTTTCTAACTCAAGAAATTCATATTTGGTCATTCAGGCTAAAATGATCAGCTATGCTCTTCCTGTTGAACTGCTCCTGCGGTATTGAGGGCTCACAAGGTCTCTGCTAAAATATTTTAGAGATTTAAATATCCGATGATTCTTTTCAGAGTGGTTTGTGCAAAGATTTTAGTTTCAGCTAATGTAATGCCTGTGTAATCTTCAGTTACTTTCTATGTTATGACAACTCACATATTTTGCATTGAACAATCCCATTCTTCCCTTCTATAGGTCCCGCCTCATTCACATTTACCTGCATCTGCAATGCTATCTGTTTTATAATATTGTTTTATAAAATTATGGCTAACATATTTGGTCATTCACATTTACCTGCATCTTTGCAAAAAATAGATATCCAATGCCCCCTGTTTATGTATGCTTTTCCATACAAAGATACTTCTGTTTCTTTTGACTGTATTTTTGTGCAGGTTTATCTTTATTTCAACTATGTTGTGCACTTAGGTTTCATCGTCTCACCAGGACTAATCAGTGTCTGCCCTACACTTTACAAACTGCCTATCTTTGTTCAGTGTCATGTAACTGTGTACCTCTACTTAAATACTGATTGAATCATTTTATGAGCAGTTTGCACATCGCCTGATGTATTTATATACATATACTTGATTACCGCTTTTACTTAATCTTCACGCCATGAACCAAACATATATTTTGTATCTATAATAGCCATAATTTTTTTGTCATTTCACCGGTGTGCGCGCGGGTGCGCGCCTTATTACTAGTATATATATATATCTCAATCTATCTACACCTAAAAAGAGTAAAGTCATATCTACCTAGTGATACCAAATCTTGATCCCTACTTTGGTGTCTGTGTCCGAATGAATCATACTTCATTCGGAGCTTGCATGTTTGCATCCTACCTGGTTACAATACGAAGAATAGATCAACATGTCTGCATCCAACACGAAAGTCTTCAAAGCTCATGTATCTGTATTTGATTACTGAAGTTCAATTCAATCAAATTGTAAATAAATTGTGAACCTAGTGCAACGCACAAGCATATATATAGTACATATATAATATATATTAGACTCTATTGTCTGTTTTCTAGAAGGAGAGCAGTATCTCCTACAATTCTAATTTGAAAGTTTGGAGGGACAATTCCATCATACTCTTAAATCTACAATGACTTATGCTATCTATAACTGGAGATGGAAAAGGATCGGATTCGCATGGAACTGGATCCAAATGTCACCTTTACCATATTTTAATTCGGATTCGAATGCATATACGAATCTTGTTGAATATAGATACAAAATGAATGTCTTGGATTCATATTTCTATTTGGATATTTACTCAGTGCAGCACAATTTGTATATTGTTAAATTTAACATAGACTAATAGAATTTTACAACTAAGTTCGTTGATAACCAAAGCGAAATAAAATCAAAAATACACTTCTAGTTATCTCGGGTATCAAGTGGACTAAATTATAATGGATAAATTTAATAAAATGATAGATTAAGTGATGAAGTTTTAATAAGAATGGTAGGCAACAAGTAGTTATCCTGTTTTATCAATTTTTGGAAATTACAAAATTGTTATACAAGTAGAGAATAAAGTATGCAAGTATATAACATAGACAAGACTAGCTCATAAAAGTAATATATTTATCAATAAAATTAATAATTAAATATATAAATTATAAGCTAATTAATCATTATTTATAGAATATGTATCATGAAATTATAAAGTATATAAAATAATTTAAATCAGAAAAAAGTTAAATTAAAGTATTAAAAAATTTGCAACAAATATATTAGGTTTAAAATAAATTAGAAAATTGCTAAAATTAATTTAATATTTATGTAATGTTATATTAAAATTAATGTTTACTTATAGATAATACCACTAAATAGCTTCATGACATCATTAATAATATTGAAATTAAATAATTAGGCACCTTTGGTCATGTAAAGAAAACTTTGAAAATAGATTCATTGTACCTTATTCTTTGCAGGCACCAAAAAAAGTTGGATCTTTCATATTTTTGTCGAATATGGACTTGGAAATCATATAGAGAAAAATACTAAAAAAAAAAACAAATTCAGATAATCCATTTAGTATCTATATTAGAAACGGATACGAACACGGATATCCGATTGCAAATCTTAAAGCGATACGGATTCAGATAATTCAAATTTCTAGAAATCTGTTTCTATCCCTAACTCTCACGGTTCAAAACTACATTAAGCTATAACATTTTACATAATTAGTATAATCTTGTACCACAAATCTATTTTTTAAAATCATCTGGATCATACCGTTTGAATTAATGCATTAAAATAAGATCCAATATGGAATCTTTTGGTGTATTATTCTAAAATTTGATTGCACTACTCTAACATTTAAATATACAATTTGAATTTTTTTCATATATTTGTTTGCAATTTTGTAAGATATGTTGGACTTAGTAGTTCAGTATTTAAATTGTACATACTTCTTCAACAATGACATATTAAAAAAGAAATGTTGAATTTGAGGATTAAAAAAGGTTACGATTTAGGCCGACATGAGCCTGATTTGGCATACACAATGGGCTGTCCGATGTTAGAGCGTAATTCTTGGGTTGAGCAACACTAAAATAGTTGGCCTGGTGGGTGTTGTGGCCCATTATGTCCAAACCAATCGCTCAGCAGCCTTTCTTCTGCTTGTTTTCTGTCTAAGTCTTGACCCACCACAACTCCTCATATTCTGTCTCAGCACCATTGTTTAACCCACGATAATGCGGTGAAACCAGAAGAAGTCAAATGTGTCGAGCCTAATTTTCATATAACCATGAGACCATAAAAAGTCAAATGAACCTTATATTAACTATTCCCATTTGTTTGCCGCCACTCATTTTCTTTGTTTCCTTTTTGTGCTCATCTCTTTAAGTAAGCATCGGTAGATAGGCTATCACTTGGTCACCTACGTGTTCTCTATACGTGGGGCACCGTAATGCAACAGGCGGCAGCCGGCAGGCAGTGCACGGCCTGCATAAAACAAGACGCGCGCTAATAATGTTTGTTTCTTCCAATCCCGGTGAAGTATCCGCGTGAAGTAAAGATACGGCAACGACGTGTTGCCAACGAACACAGGGCGAAGTCAACTTGGAGGGAAGAACGCACAGCCGTCGGCCATTCCATCTGCTAGCCACTTGCCAAGGTTGACCTTGGAGATTGGATGGGCAGCGGACAATTAGGTTTAAACTATACCGTACTCATAAATTCACCCATGGCTTGAATATTTGGTGAGGAGTATTTATTCTCATGTATATATACTAATCCAAAACATTTTTGCTAGCTACTACTAGAAGTAAGGTCGATGTAGTTCTTTGTTTCCTATAGATGGCTCTTTATTTTTCACATTGGATATTAATATTAACAATTTGTATGGAGTGCATGAAATTTTGTAATAATTTTGAACTGACCCCTCTTACTTAAAGAGGTTTAAAACCGAATTTTATCCGTTGTCCAAAAAACCGTAATCTAGCATATAGGCTAGAGAGTAATGTTAAGAAACATAAATGCTAGGGACTCGATAAATATCGAAGCCACAAATAATCAAAATTGCTTAACCTTGTTCTATCTCGTTTGATCATGCCCTGACACAATACTTCCTCCCCATCCCAAATTATAAAACGTTTGACTTTTTTGCCACTAAGTTTGATCACTGTCTTATTCAAAAAATTATGTGAGATATCATTTCTTTTTATTGTGGCTTGCTTTATCAATAAAAGTTCTTCAAGAATAACTTAAATTTGAATATATTTGTGTAAATTTTTTTGAATATAACAGTGGTCAAAGTTAAAGTTAAAAAAATTAAACGTCTTATAATTTGGGATGGAAGAAGTACTTATGTATAGAGTAGATATTTTCTTCTCTTCAACCCTTTGTGATAGATTCTAGCAACAAATAATTACTCTATATATTTCTCGTCCCACATTCATAGTGTATTTGATAAGTGTTTAGTCGAGACCTTAGCTTGAGCTCTGCTTTTTATATGAAAACCAATACGCATACGCTCATTGTTTTTTTGTGTGCATGTATATATGGTCTACACCGCATTTATTTTTTTTCATAAACTAACAGTGGGGGAACTGTTAAAAGTGTAAACAGATGGTGGGGGTGCTTTAGGTTTGTTTTTTTTCAGAAAGACATATGAGCAATTTAAGTGTGAATCTAGGGAGCTACTTTAGTTTTTCTTATGAAAGAGAAGTTATTAACAAAAAACCACTAATAAATTAGAAGTATAAACAGTTGTTTTTTACCAATGGAACCACTGTTATGAGGATTGTTATTTCTAGGCTATTTATGGATCGTTACCTCATGTTAACCCCTTATAATAATGATATACAGGGTCATAAACTATTACTAGCAAAAATATCCGTGCGTTGACAAAAAAAACTATAAAAAATTCATAAAAGACCAGAATAGGAATGCTAGGAAAATAAGTTGACCTAAAGTTTAACCATTCGTCTTATTTAAAAACTTTGTGCAACCAAACTTAAATTTAAGTTATTCTTGAAGAACTTTATTAATAAAGCATGCCACAACAAAACATGTGATATTTTGCATAATTTTTAAAATAAAACAAATGGTCACACTTGTGGTCAAAAAAAAGTCAAACGAATTATAATTTGGAATGGAGTTAATACTTTCCAAGGTTTTTGACCTTGACAATTGGATGGGCAGCGGCAATTTGGCCTAAACTATTGACTAATAACACATTCACCCTGAAAATCCCAAGCGTCCTCCCATGGCAACTCGATGCTAGTGTACGTAGTATACTCAATGATTCATGCCTAGCGCCGCTTGAGAGCCCATTCATGGTGGACAGGGAAACTACGTACTTGGGCTACGGCGCGCCATAGACTGCAGTGTAAGTACTTGGTGACGAGGTTCACTACTACAATAAACTTTACAGAGGCGGACGTTTTTTATTTTCCGAGGCGGGCAAAGGCAACCGCCTCCCAACGAAGGTCACGGTTAATCCGTGAATAACAGAGGCGGTTACCCCGACCGCCGGTTATCGTTTAATCGTAGGGGTGCCTTACAAATGCCCGCCTCGGTTAATGAATTAAAAATAAAAAAAGCCTAGAGTCTGCCGGGAGCCGCTTTCGAGCCCGCCGGGCGAGCCCATTTTCGCCACCGAGCACAGCGGCACCAGCGCCTGCCCCATATCGATCAGCCGCCGCAAATATAGATCCGCAGCGCCGGGCCAAAGATCGCTGCCGCTTGCGCCTCCACCGGATCCGCTTGGCATGCGCCGCCACGCGCGTTCCACTAGATCGACCTCGCCCGTGCCGAATCTGGACCCACCGTCACCGGATCTAGACCCAACCGTCACCGAAGGAGGACCAGCCGGCTCCCCGATCCGCAAAGAGAGGGAAGAGTGAGGGTAAGGGAAGAGGGGAAGAGAGGAAGAGAGAGGGAGATGGAGCGCCATCGCGACGCCATACGCCCGGCCCCTCGGATTCCATGGCCATGGGGGCCTGCCCCCCGGCCGGGCCATGCGCCAGGCCGCGGCCGCCTTGCGCTTACTGCGGCCTCCGGGTGTGGCCGCCGGGGCGGGCTCTCCCCGGCCGCCAGCCCGCACACACACCGCTGGCCGCCTGGTCGCGGCTGGGCGCGGGTCACAAGACCGCTACCGCGCCGTGCCTAGGTATAGGGAGGGGCGGGTGGCTGGGGTGGGGTGGGAGAGAGTGGAGGGAGAGATGCAGAGGGGTGGTGCTCGGGTGGGGAAGAGAGACAGATAGAGCAGCGGCGGCTCGGGTGGGGAGAAAATGGATTTCCAACCCTAACTTGCTCTATTTATATGACTTCAGCTATCGGGCCTCGCCTGGGTCCATTGGGCCTTGGCCTTTTTCAGAGGCGGGTGTTATAGCTGGACCGCCTCCGAAAATAGATTTATGGAGGCGGTTGCGTTAGATGACTGCCTCGGTTAATTCCGATTAACTGAGACGGTCATTTTTATTTGCCTGTCTCGATTAATCGATTTTACGAGGCGGTTTTTAACCGTCTCGGTTAAGAAAAAGCGCCCGCCTCGGTTAATAGATGGCATTAACCGAGGCGGTTAAAAATAGTGCCCGCCTCCGAGGTCCAATCCCAAGTGCCTCCTAAAAGATTTTGTGTAGTAGTGGTTGGCCATGTCTGCGAGGGTGGCACACTCCACCTCCATATAGGGCACAAGGATAGTGTCATAGTGTGTAGTGCATAGTGGTCCAGTTGGCCGTACATCTCTTTTGCGAGTGCAAAGCCGCACTCGAAGTGCTAGGCTGGTACGTAGCCCCCAAGTGCTCTTGCATTTTGTGAGGGACGGCTAATGCTCGGCCAAGCAACTCTTGGATACTATGGAGATGACAACTGTAACCACCTATGTCGCTCGTCAAGATGTCACTGTCAGAATTGTAGATGTTGTGTGTTGGCTTCCGGTTCAAGAATGACAATAGCTTGTGGTACATCTTGTATCTGTAACTTGGGATCTTCTAGTATTCACCATCCATATTATGGACCTCATGTAGTGCCACCTGAAGATGATGCTGTAACCTGGCACTAGCTTCCCTAACCTCACCCAAGCTAGTCGATCTTGCCTTCAGGGCGCCCTTTGAGGTGACGTTGTAGGTAGGCACTTACTTTCCTCACCTCGTAGCATTTCATTATTGTAGCTCCGAGGTGTCATTGAGATTGTGGTGAAACCCTCTCCACACCTTTGCCACCAATGTCGTTATAACGGTGGACATGCTGGCTTCCCCTTTCTTAGAGAATTTTGATGCTTATCCCTAATGCAAGGGAATGTGCATGCATGAGGTCCACACTAATGGGGAATGGGAGTGCCTAATGGGAATAATGGGAGTGTTTGATCTTCTGTCAGGTCGAGGTGACACTTGATATAGTGAAAACTTCACATAGATGTCTCAACTTCGAACCACACAAAGACTTGAATCCCAAAACATAGCACCACGCATATCCTCTAGTTAATAAACATACACATGATAAGGTGTGTTGACATAGCCAGAGGGTAACAAAGAAGAACAAGGAAGCACATAATTTGTAAATATTGTAGTGAGCAATCTTTATCTGTACCTTTTCCCAAACCGAGCAAGTAAACTTTGTTCATAGAGATAAGGTGTGTGTACATGTATGATTCATAAAAGTAAGCATGTCTACATATATTACAATGTCTGCATAAGAACTGTGAACCATCTCAAACTACACACCTTTTCAGACACAATAATCGAGTAAACTGACTAGCAAATGATTCAAAGCATTTGTTTAAAAGAAGAACCGTACCCGAACCATTCAAACACATACCCCCCCTCCACAAAAGAAGGCACATGTTGAGGCGTTGAGCAGTGGCAAATCCAAGATAAAAGTTTAGGGGGTTGGGCTAATTTCAGACTGTTTAGAAGACATGAAGTTATGATTTTAATAAAACTAATAAGACCTAACTTCTTCGATGGCTATCCATTGTGTGTGTGTGTGTGTGTGTTGGGGGGGGGTGTGGGGTGTTGGACGCGGGGGCTATCTGCCACTGGCGTTGAGGTCGACCATACATGCCGTGATAACGGCAGTGGATGAAATCATACTGGTCCCTTCTCCTCACTCTTCCAAGTTCCAATTCAGATGTCATCGTTTCATCAGTCAAAATTTTCCCAAGTTTTTAGAAAACTGCTTTGTTTTTCTAGCGGCTGCCTTGTTTCGTACACGCACGTATGTCTCTTATCATGAGAAAGCAGCTTTGAATATATACTATAACATATGTGTAGTGTGACGACCTGGATGGATAGTGTGATCGTCTGCAAGCAAGAGATCGAGTCTGCAGTGTGCTGCATAAATTCAAGCATATGCATGGCATGTGGCAGACCGGCATGAACGAGTGTTGCTTGCTACGGCCATGCTGCGTTTACTCTGAGAAAGATTCAGAGCTCTGATGTCATGCAAGAGCCTGCCGGTCCGCGTGGCGCTGAGTAGTTGTTACCGACCAAGTTGAATATTGATACGATGCAGCAGTAAATAAAATGATCTAAACAGCTGTGCAGTAGCTTTGTTTCAGACCAGTCTACGAAGTGGATTAAGTAACTGAAATGAAATATATACCAAAATATTTGGAAGAAGGATACAGTACAGGCATACACAGCAGTGTAGTACTGGCAGTTATATGACTTACAACTGCAACTCAATTGGTGTATGACTTTGCAAGCAGCACTCTGCTATTGTGTTCAGTCGTCCATCTCTGGACATAAAAATTCGTTCTTACTAGTTCTTTTCCGTTGTCGGAAAAACTCTGCGTAGTTTAGTTTCAAAATTCTAAAAAAAAACTCAGTGCTATATACATACAGTATACTAGTGATTAGAGCACACCTTGTCGATCGATCGATATGGGTTTGACACCATACCGATTAATTAAAATAGAGTATTTAATAATCAGACTCGAAAGAGTATAATGTTGGGGTCCAATCCCTTGGGCACGCTGGCGACGAGTTCATGGTACGTGTCCGGCAGCGAGAGCGCGATCTTGGTGGCAGTCTCCAGGTAGCTCTGGAACTTGTCGGCGGCGGTCATGCCAGCAGCAGCCGGCTGCTGCTGATCCGCGGCGGCGGCGGTGGTCTTCTTCTTCGGGTAGTGCTCGTCCTCGTCGTGGTCCGGCGAGTCGGCGTCGACGGTGGTGGAGGCGCCGCCGCGGCCATCATAGTGGTCGCGCAGGAGCTCCTCCCTCATGACGTGGTGCTTGAACGTCCGGCGGCGGAACGCCCAGTTGCCGGTGGCCCAGTCGAAGCTGTAGAGCGGGAGGAAGCGGTGGCCGTGCGCGGCGACGAAGTCGATGGCGGCGAGCACGGAGCGGAACTCGTCGCGGGAGAGGTAGTAGGCGAAGCTGACCCGCGTCCACCCGGGCTTCACGCCGTGGTAGCCCCTGACGATGGCGTCGCGGATGCGCAGCGACAGGTCCTCGCCGACGCCGAGCAGCGCGTGGCCGTACGGCCCCGCGCACGCGCACCCGCCCCGCGCCTGGATCCCGAACAGGTCGTTGAGGAGCTTGGCGACGAACCGCCCGTGCAGGGGCAGCCCCCGCCGCCGCGAAGAAGGGGTCCCCGTCGCCGTCGCCGTCGCCGAAGAGGTGTCGTCGTCTCCTCCGCCGCCCGGTGGGTAGACGAGGAAGGAGAAGATGGGCAGGCGGCGCGCGGCGACGTTGCCGAGCACCTCCACGTTGGGGTTGCTGAGGAGCCGCGCCATGGCCGCCTCGGCGTAGACGCGCTCTCGCAGCGCGACGGCGTCGCGGCCGACGTGCTCCTTGACCCAGAACGCCAGCGACGCGCGCACCTTCTGCACGATCGCCGGCGTGCCGGCGTCCTCCCGCTCCTCGATGTCGTCGTAGTACACCGTGTCCTGCAATGCATGCACGCATGCACGAACGTACGTCAGCGTGCGACTGGATCGTCGTCATGCATGGATGCACGGTCAGCACAGTGCGTGTACGTACGTACGTCTCTAGTACTTGTGTGACTCCGATGATTAGTTCAAGTGTGTACAAGTGTACGAAACATCCGGCCAGGTTTCATAGCTAAGATTATTCCTACAAAATCTGTACTACCCGTACTCGATAAATGGTTGGCACAGCTCGTTCTTTGGAATATCTACACGTGCATGAACGAACGTACAAGTACAGTAGCAGCACGGCGGCGGCTTGCCGTGGGTGAGCTCACGTACTCACCTCCTCGCTGAACCCGTTGACGTAGGCGACGGTGCCTCCGCCGCATGTGGACGGCGGCATGCCGGCGAGGCGGTAGAGCGCGCGGTTCATGAGCAGGATCCCCGGCGTGCCCGGCCCGCCGACGAACTTGTGCGGGCTCAGGAACACCGCGTCGTAGCCGTCCATCTCCCCCGACCGCATGTCGATGTCCACGTAGGGCCCGCTGCACAGAGACACACACGTACAGGAAATGCAATGTCAGCGATCCGCTCACGCAAGTCGCATGCATATACATGCAGTGCAGGACAATGTACATGTATTCCTAAAAAATATCTTATTTATTAATTTATTTTCTTATAAATCTTTTGTGTCGTAGTTGTGTTATTGCATAAACAACAATATATGCTAAGAGCAAGTACATTGCTACACATCAGCGATCTCCTACTAGATCTGTCTAATACAGTGCCACATGTCACATTTTTGCTGATGGAGGAAAGAGAGAGAAGAGAGGAAGAGATTGTTGTTTCGTGAAACAAAAGTAAAACTTAGAACTATGAGACAACTATTATACCATTATATAAGTAGTTATTGTCATACAATTCACAAACCTTCCCTTTATTCTAGCACAAATCAGGAAATTATGAATTACTATCTGATAATTTAGAAGATAACTATTGTATATATTATCTATTATGCCGTCTTAAAATTACGTGGTAATATATGAGACCACTCATCAACTCATGAGACAATAACAATGTATACTACTTGCCTAGAAAGAGAGACGCGATGCAGCGCCGGCCATTGAAGCCTGTACGTGGTTAGTTAAGTGGTTTCTTGAAAGAGAAAATAAACAAGTCTATTCATTCAGATGGGTTCTGTTTCTGAGTTGTGACACGTATGCATGTAGTGGCTAGAGGTCAATGGCTTTCGCTGTCGGGTGAGCTACGAACTGGACTTGCGATCCGATCCTGACCCGGGGTCGGTCTCCATCCGTCCAGCCGTTCCCTGCATGTCCCGTTTCGTTTCTTTCCGCTCCTTCTAATTGACTTGGAAAATTAACAAACAGAGCCGGGCATGGAAAATGGGCTAGAGAGATTGCTTCAACGATGCGGAAACCGGCTGAACATTTCAACAAGTCAAGTTCATCATGCAATAAAACTACTAATGTGTGATGATGGATGCATGCGTTCTTAATTAATAATAATAGTATAAGTCTGGGAATGCCATGAATTTGGTAGCGTATTGCGTTGGTACACAGATTCCACTACCCCAGGAAATTTTTTCCGTGACGGTCGGTTCCGTCAGGAAAAGTAGCCAAAACCGTCAGGGAAGACCTTCCGTGACGGTAACCGTCAGGGTTGACCCGTCAGGAGAAAACTGACAGGGAAAGACACCCTTCCCTGACGGTGAACCGTCACGGATCATTCCCTGACGGTCATAACCGTTAGGAAAGACTTACGCCGTCGGTTTTTCCTTTTCCGTCACGAGAAATATTTCCTGCCGGTTGGTTACCGTCAGGGAAGGTTCAAACTTTCCCTGTCGGATACAGTACCGCCAGGGAAGGTATAAACTGTCACTGTCAGTAAACCACCGTCAGGGAAGCCTCATTTCAAGAATGATTAAAACTTATTGAATTGTTTAAATCATTGCTGATCCTTTAAACCACACAACATCCAGCATTAAGTGTTAGACACAAGTACTCAGCTTGTCTCGTACATATAATCATTCAAGTTCATACATTAGATAGTTCGATTGTCAAATCTTTTGCTACATTATAGACCAGGGTTACAATGCTATAGTTCATCCAACTAACATTTAGGAAATAGAACCTACAAGCCCTTCACCAGTGATACATAGTTGGCTGTTCGGCTGCCTCATTTGGCCTGAAATCGGCTGAATCTGGTGATCGGCGGCTGCTGCTGCTCGGCTGAAAGCAGCTAAATCTGGTGCTGTAGTAGGTTCAGATCAGCCCAAGAAGCATTCATCTCCATATCCTAAAGTCCAAACAAGAAAAAATAGTAATTCATGAGAATTTTGGTTAAATTTGCAGTAAAACAATATAGCTGATTGCTCTATCCAATGTCTCTGAATTAAAGGATTGACCATAGAGAGCACTATAATATATTGGCAAGGTATGATGTTCTTACAGATTGCTGCTGGAGATGGCAAGCTAATGTGCTTCTTATCCTCTACTAGCATCCATCTTTGTATATCCAGTTGCCAATGCATGTATTTGCCTTCACCCATGATAACCTGTCAAAAGATATTTAAATACTGAAAATTTGCCCAGTGATTCAGTCATCAAAATAGAGATGACAGGTACATGGTTTGTTTTATTACACAAGCTAAATTCATGCACTATGCAGATTCTCGATAGAAAACAACAAAAAAAAAAAAAAAAAATTGCTAGTGGTTCATCTGCAATGCAACTTGGTTGATGTTAACTGGAATTATCTGCATACAAATCAGAGGCTCGTCTTTGGCTACTACTGCATTCTTATCTGTCTGAATGTATGCCATTCTGTCCTAATGTTTCATAATCTATTTACTTGAATAACAGAGCGCATGGGTCAGGCCACATGATTGGAGTTCAATGAGAAATAGCACTTTATTGAAGGATAAATAAATTACCCAAAACAATCTGATCCATACTAACAACATTAAGCAAGGACTATTGAAGGGGGGAGGGTGATGCTCACTGAGGCATGGGTCAGGCCACATGATTGGAGTTCAATGACATGTAGTAGGGATACATGCAGAACAGAACAAATGGATGAACACTTAGCTTATTATTATTCATAAACAGAAATAAGTGCAAATAACAGAGGAGTAGACCAGATGCAACTCATCTAACCAAACATTTGTGAATATTTCTGATGGCCTCTAAATAGAGGGAATCAAATAGCAAGATTAAGAGGCTAAAATTGTACATACATCAGACAGTACAATGTTCAGCAAATCAATCTTAAGCTAACTTGTTGTCTTTGCAAAAATAAAATCAGAAAAGTGAAGCTGCAATGCAACAAATGTAAATACAAGCTTAAGTAACTACTGCTTCCTAACAGACCCTTTGATGCCAATGCAATATCTACTGCATAACCGTTCATCATGACCAGCTCAGCTCTGCATGAACACTAATTTGGTCAGGCTACAATATCTATCTTCACTTGTCAACTAATGTACACAAAAAAGTATAGTAAAATCACCATTTGCAGAAACAACTGTGAAGAGTACTTTCATTCAAAGATGGAACAACCTGATACTATATTTGGGTTCATCTATACTGTACAGAAGATTAGATAGTAGTTTCAATTCACACCTCAATAAGCATTGACCAAACTAAAATTATTCAAACAAAGTTCAGTGTCTGATCTCCAAATTCATTGTTTTGGCACTCTACAGAACAGTGGTTAGTGACAACTAAATTCAGAAGCCAAATAAGACATGGAAATCAATATGTCAATATGAAAAGGCAGGGAAGAAGGGAACCTGTAGAGATAGGTGACGATAGCAAACACAATGGGAGCATCTGGATAATAAGTGGTGCAGTGTTGCATTATGTGTGGCGTGCAGTGTTGCATTATGTGTGGCCCAATCTGAACATAAGGCATGAATGTTTGGTCAGATTTAAACAAATTCTTACTTTTTTTCATTTTCTACTTCCATAATCATGCAAGGTGTTATCTCTACCCGTGCAGCCAAAAATTGAACAACAAAATGTTTGAGTCCACAGCTATAAAGGATAGCTACAAGCAGCAGAAAACAACTAACTTAAGACACTACAGTAAAATTGCATACTGGCTCCAAAGTTGCAAACACTGTGCTTACTGATTTCACAAATCTTAGGATTATTAGATCTTCTCTAAACTGACAAATCGCAATAGTATGTTATGGATCTCTAAATTACGGTCATGTTTCCTGCACAAATAGCTCAACATAGTGACTAATGGTATTTCTATTTGTTTTGTGCCATCAATGACCTGCAAAAAATTAAGTACGAACATACTGAATCTTGAAAATCATTCAGTCATGTTTCCTGCACAAATAGCTCAAGATAGCAAAGTCATTTTTACAGCAATCAGTACATAATTTGTTTGCATCAGAACAGAGAAAAAAAATGATAGCCTAGTTTATCACACACAATAAGTTCTTGTAGCCCAGATTATCGAGTTTTTTTTACAGGCAAGAAATCACTCTTACATTGGCAGATTTCATAGCTATTGCCTATTGGTGAATTTGACAGCACGTAACTTAACGAAAGCAAGAAAAACTAACACTTTGAGAACTGCAATAATCTGAAATTCAAGATTTGCAAAGGCACCCACCAGGTCCTCGACACCCACCCTGCAGCGGAACAAGACGGAACCCGCGCCCTCCGCCGCGGAGCCGGCAGCGGCCCGTGTCCTTCGCCGCAGCGCCATCCGTCGTGGAGCCGCCAGGGGCCAGCGCCCTCTGCCGCGGTGCCGTCCGTCGCGGAGCCGGCAGCCACGTCCGTGCCGCCGGCCACAGCGCCGCTCCACCCGCGTCGCCCCAAGGCCCGAGCCACCATGCTGATTGCCGCGGCCCCGACTGCTCCCGAGGTCCAGGTGCTGGTGGATCCGGAGGGTGAGGACCAAGGAGGAAGAGCTAGATCTGGGGGAGAGGACAGAAGAGAAGCACGAGCGGTGGTCTAGGGACGGGAGAGGATAAGGATTGGGAAATTTCCTTTTTCGCGCCGTGTGCGCTCACCAGCGCGCTTTTCTTTTCGCCTCTGTCTCTGCTGCGTGGGCCAGCTCCTTTTTCAGAAGCGCGCGCTCCGTGCGAGTTGAGCGCGAGTTCTGTTTTTCGGCCGCGCATGCAGCAACCCTGACGGTGCCTGACCCTTTCCCTTCGGTACATGGCCAACGTAGGGGAAGCAATCAGAGCTTCTGACAGGAGGTGCGAACCGAGGGGAGTGCTACAGACCGACGGGAAAAACTGAGCTGGGG
>JADLZL010002527.1:0-29730 GCA_015844335.1 Chrysopogon serrulatus
ATTCAATACATGACTTCTTTGTGGAAGCTGCATTACCCTAAGAATGGACTCCTGAAGGTGTATTGGTTATTACCAGGCAAGGATCTTTCAAATGGGCTTAGGATTGTTAGTTCAGACAATGATATCATTGTAATGCAGTCTCTGGTTCACAAGGTGAAGAACTTTGTACTATATATGGATCATGAAGACACTGTTTCTGGGCTTAATTGGGAGGACATTGTTGCTAATCTATTGGCATCCTTGCCAAAGGTATTTAGCCCTCACAAAGTGCAGAATGTAGGAAAGATGGAAGATGAGAAGCTACCAGACTTTTACAGTGATTTAAAGAGAGCTCATGAAGAGGAGGATCCATATGTTGGTGATGAGGACAGTGCAGATGAAGATGACCCTGACTTTGTTGATTCAGACTATGAGGTAGATGCCGAGGATGATGATCTTTTTTGTCGACAATGTTGATGAGGGAGTCATAGAGGATCTTTGTGGGTACAAGCAACTTGTTCAGGAAACAGAAGAAGAAGGTTGACAGGTACACAGATGGGGATGCAGATGCTTCAACTGATGAAGGAGAGGAGCTGAAATTACCTAAGTCAGATGCAGAAGGTGAAGTTAGGATAAAGTTTCAGTCCTTTAGGGAATCTGACCTTAGCAATCCAAGATTCAAGGTGGGCATGTTATTTGACTCTGTAGTGGATGTGAAGAGGGCTATAACTGAGTACAGTGTGAGAGAGGGGGTTGACATCAAGTACATTAGGAATTCACAGACAAGATTTCATGCTGTGTGTGACAAGGACTGCACATGGGAGCTGTATGCTTCAGTTGATGCTAGGTCTCCTGGAATGACCATCAAGAGATACTGTGGTTCCCATAATTGCCAAAGGAAGTGGGTTGTGCAGAGGTGTACTTCTAGGTGGTTAGCAGAGAAATACCTAGAGTCATTCAGAGCAGATCAAAAGATGTCTTTAGCCAACTTCAGTAGGATAGTTCAGAAAGAATGGAACTTGACTCCATCAAGGACTAAGCTTGGTACAGCCAGAAGGTTAGCAATGAAGAAGGTGATGGGAGATGAAGTCGAAAGAAGTACTCCATGCTATGGGACTATGCACATGAGGTCGAAGGAGCAATCCCGGCAGTACCATGTTCATCAACTTAGATAACAATTTGTTTACCAGCCTGTACATGTGCTTGGATGCTTGTAAGAGAGGCTTCATGGCAGCATGTAGACCAATCATTTGCTTGGATGGGTGCCACATAAAGACCAAGTATGGAGGCATACTGCTTGCTGCTGTAGGCATAGATCCTAATGATTGCATCTATCCAATTGCTTGGGCCATAGTTGAAGTGGAGTCACTGGCCACATGGAAGTGGTTCCTTCAGACCTTGAAGCAGGATCTGGGAATTGAAAATACATATCCCTAGACAATCATGACAGATAAGCAGAAGGTATGTTCCTGATTACTTAGTAGTCTTTCTATAGCAATTGATGACTTAATTAGATGTATTTTGATGTGTTGTAATGGTTGGCACTGTAGGGATTGATACCAGCAGTGCAACAAGTGTTCCCAGAGGCAGAGCATAGGTTCTGTGTGAGGCATCTCTACTCTAATTTCCAGCAACATTTCAAAGGTGAGAACCTCAAGAACTTGCTGTGGAGTTGTGCTAGGTCTAGTTCAGTTGTCTTGTGGAACAAGAACATGGATAAGATGAGGGCTGTAGATCAGAAGGCACATGCTTGGCTTGAGAAGATGGCACCACAGACTTGGGTTAGAGCCTTCTTTAGTACCTTCCCTAAATGTGACATATTGTTGAACAATGCTTGTGAAGTATTCAACAATTACATTCTAGAAGCTAGAGAGATGCCTATTCTAAGTATGTTGGAGGTCATCAAGTGCAAGCTCATGAAAAGGTTTTACAACAAGGGGAAAGAGGTTGGAAAGGACTGGGTAGGGTCCATATGCCCTAAAATTAGAAAGAAACTGCAGAAAAACTTGGAGTGGGCAAATACTTGTTTTGCTCTACCAGCAGGACAGGGCATATTTCAGGTGCAGGATAGGGACTACTCCTTCATTGTTGACCTAGGTGCTAGGAAATGTGACTGTAGGAGGTGGGACTTGACAGGGATTCCATGCTCTCATGCTATTTCTTGTCTTAGGCATGAAAGAATACCAGCAGAGTCAGTCCTACCAGAGTGCTACTCAACTGCCACCTACCTTAGTGCTTATGCTCAGAACATTTGGCCATGTAAGGACTCTGATGAATGGATCAAAATTGATGCAACAGAGATTCAGCCTCCACTATATGAAAAGAAGGTTGGCAGACCTCCAAAGTCTAGAAGGAAGCAACCTGTTGAAATAGAAGGCCCTAATGGACCAAGACTGTCCAAACATGGTATTATAATGACATGCTCATATTGTGGAGTGACTGGACACAACAAAAAAGGTTGTGCACTGAGAAAGGCTGGAACCATCCCAAATGTGCCACCAAACAATGCTGCTGCTGCATCCAATGTAGAGGATGTAGATGGCCCATCTAATATGGAGTATGAGGAACCTACACATGCACAGGTAATTGCATCTCACACCTAGATGTTCTTGTCCTATGAAAATGTATTCTATACTAATTGCACACCTATTCTCGTGAGACTACAATGTTCTATGACGATCTGATGCAGGCTCCACCTCTAAGCCCGGTTGACTCAAACTATGGTATCTCGGATGCAAGGCGAGGTAATTTGGATGCTGATTTGCCATTCAAGCACACACTTTGTTTGCATGTATGCTTACCATTTACCAATGCAGCAACTACTACGAGAGATGTGGACTTGGGGCCTCTACCCGACTCCACCTTCATTTCCTCCAACCAGCCCCAAAGAAGCAAGGCTAGTTCCACCTATAACTGCAACCAGAGTTCGTAGGAAGAGTGCAAAAGCCCAGGCAGCAGCTGATGAACAAGGCAAGAAGAAGGCAGCAAGCTCAAAGAAGACAGGAGCAGTGAAGAAGAAGGCTTGAACAGCAGTGCAACAAGTCGAGGACTTTTGTGTTTTGCTCAGTAATAGGCTACTGCAGAAAGCAAAAACACATGGAACCTGTTAATATTTTGTGCAGTAGGAGCAACAAAAGCTGTGATGTTGCTCTTTTCTTTTTGTAAAGCTCCCTCCTTTTTGTGTTGTGGAGGTGATATGTTAGGAGCTTAGAGATTCATTGGTACAAAACTCAAAGTATCACTAAATGTCTCACCCTTTTGTATAGAAATTAGCATGCCATAGCTCGGGGCTAAAAGCCAAAACACCGACTTTGGATCTGTTATCCTAAAAGCCAACAAGGTTTCACAATTACATGTGTCCGCTTAAAAGCATGCGCATGTTATATTTTGTTCTCTATTATCCTGTTAACATATACACCGGCCAAAGTTACTTGCTGCTCATCCATGCGCCTATTTTCATCCAACAAGTTCACAACATGAAAACATTAATAGAGTGGCAAAAGAGTACTTGCCGCTAATTACATAACCAACATGAAAACATTAATTGAGTGGCAAAAGAGTACTTGCGATACATTGATTCTTCGACTACTTGGGGAACATTACAAACACCATTACAACCAACACAAACAGAATTGGCGGTGACAACAGAATATGAACTTTCATAAGCTTAATTAGCTCACTAGCCACTACTACAAGTGCTTTGCTATCATTGGACAGATCAGGTTCAACCACTACACTACTGAGCGGGCTCCTTCATCTTCATCTCCTTGAAGAACTACGAAAACCAGCTACTGCATCTTCTTGGCCTAAACCGGGGGACTGCAGAACCGGGTAAGCCTCCTCCCACCTAAAGAATGGGCACCCTTCTCCATTGCTCTGCAAGCAAAATCCAACCGATTCATTTGGCACCCTATACCCGAAAAACAAAGACAAGTACATGCAAAGAACAACAACCCTACCTTGTGCGCCGCAACAACGATAAAAGACCTCCCCTTTACTCCGGGGTTGCTTTGAAACCCGCCTCACCACCTTGAATCGACCGCAATCTTTGCAAGTGATCAAGGGAAGGGGACAAACCTACCATTGCACTGCTTTGCCAAAGCCGCGGATCCGCTTCCACCACCACCAGATTGGCCGCCCGATCCGCCGCCACCACATCCGCTTCCACCGCCGCCCGAGGCAAGTAGACCGCGTGGATCCATGGCACCGGCAGCGCCACCAGCGTCCTCCTCGCTTCGCCCCTACTCCGGCACGGGCCCCTTGATCACTCCATCGCCGACGAGCCGAGAATGCCCCGCCGCCGCCGCCGTTCGCGAGACGAGGAGAACGAGAGAGAGAGAGGGAGGACGAGGACTGGGGAATGAAGGGGGGAGATCATTTGGGGGCTCTTCACAAATTGTACCGCGCCACAGGGACCTCACGTGCACCGCACGCGCACGCTGCTAGCCGGCGTGGCTGCCATGGTGGCGTTCACGTCGGCGAGGATTCAAGACAAAACGTGATGTGGCCTATTTGTGTAGCACAAATCAAAGTTTTGGACCAAAAAATGCACTTTTCGGACTGATGGACCAAATCGATCATGCCTTACAAGTTATAGGACTAACCATGCATTTTACTCTTTTATTAACATTTAGTAGGCTGTCACATAAGAGTTTATAATGGTGTGACAATGTTTTTAAGAAGAGATGAAAGAAGTGAGATTCATAGGGATCAAACTCTCTTGCCTCGTTTAATTACCAACTTAAGATGATGAATTATAGAATTATAAATGTCTATGAAACTAAAATATGAAACTATGCATTGAGAAGGAAAAAAGATATACCAATTGAAGTGTATTTCCTTTCTAAAGGGGATGAGCTAAAGAAGGTGAGCAAAGGACATTGCCTGGTAAAATGGTAAATTCCTTCCCGACCAAAAGATAAAGGATCGGAGACCTAGAGCGCTTATTGCTGGAGCTCTTCGCCTCAAATGGATGTGGTTCAGCTAGAAAAAACAAATGTGCTTGGATAGGACTAGAGATCCCAGAGACCTATTTATGCACCTACGGACAGAGTTTCCTTGTGGCCATTATATTGGGGCTTTAAACTTCTCGACACAAAACATGAATTCTCCTTTAGAAGAACCATTGTAGTTGGGGGGGGGGGCGCGACGACCCAACATGGCCCCAAAGGTAGCAGAGAAGGAAGTAGCAAGGAAGGGGAAATTTGGAACAAGGGAAGAAAAACTTAGGAGGACAAAGGGCAGGATTTCATTCAGTGTTTGAATGTTTGGATACAAATTGATTTGGTAGCAAAAATAGCGCGTCGGCGATCTAGACCGACCGATCGAATCCGTTCTGTTCTGAGGCCCCCGCGTCGTCCTGTCCGTGGGCGACTCGGGTGGCGGCTCCGAGCACACCGCCGCCGGCTCCCTTCCTCCCATCCCCACCCCTACCCATTGCCGGAGCTCACCGGCGGGTGCCCTGCGGCGGAGGCTATGAAGGCGGCGGCGGGGCCCTACACCATCTTCCCCAGCTCTTTCCTCCTCGTTCGTCCATGGTCTGCGGCATGCGGGCTGCCATGGCCGGTGATGGCGCTGGCTGTGGGTAAACATCGGATCCATGTGGGAGATGGCCAGATCCGGTCTCCTCCATCACGGATCGGACGCTCTCGCTCGCTCTCGCAGCTCGAGGCCGCTGCGCCGGGGAGCTGCCCGGTTCTTGCCGCCGTGGTGCCCGCCCCTCGCCCCCTGCGGCGTCCCGGTGGCTAGCACGTCGGGAGGTCCGCAAAAAGAGCCAAATCCACACACCCCGAGGGCAGATCCGGCGCCCTCTCTCGGGATCTATCGCCCCGTGGCGCGGGAGGTGGCGAATGCGGGCTCCCGGCGGGGACCTCGCCGGCCGGCGTCGAGCATCGTGGGCGGTGATCCGGGTCGCTGTTGACATGGCAGCCCGGCGAGCGCGCGGGCTGAGCCGGTGGTGACCGGAGGGAGGCGGCCTAGATCCCGTGCATCCGCAGCTTGCTGCGACGCAGCGAAGCGCCGTGACGACGGATCCGGCCGTCCGCATCCCGACTACGGATGCCGTGGGTCGGGGCCGACTCGCTTGACCGTCTAGGGCTGGTGGGGACTGGTCGTGGCTGGCCATGGTGCACATGGTTGGCTGAGGCGGACTGTCGCCTGGCAGTCGGCCTGGCCGGGGCCGCCGCGATACCGGCCGGGGCCGCCACGGTTGGCTGTGGATCGCCGACCGCCTGGCCGGGCTGTGGCGTTGCAGCGGCGGCGCCTCGGTACTCAGGCTCAAAGCCATGTTAGGCTTGCTACAGGTGGCGTGGTTGTGCGGCGTCGGCGCGGTGGGCCCTCTGTTTCGCTTTGTGCTGGTCATGAGAAGCGCCGGCGAAAGCCATGTCGGATCTGCTGGCAAGATAACGGCGACGCCTTTGGGCGCCGTCTTCCTCCCTGGAGGCGTTGTCACGGTGCTTCCTTACCCCGGCCGGCTGCAGAGGTGTGTCGGCTGTGCCTGCCTGAGTTGGTGACGCGACTTCAAGGCCCTCTATTTTGTTTGTGCTAGATGTGGGCAAGCTCCGGCGAAATCCATGTCGGATCTGTCGGCAAGACGACAGCGATGCCTTCGGGCGTCGTCTCCCTCCCTAGAGGCGTTGTCATGGTGCTTCCCCGCTCCGGCCGGCTGCAGAGGTGTGTCGGCTGTGCCGTGGTGGCATGGCTGGCAGTGGCTTGCTTGGATGGTGCCAGTGACGCCATGGTGGTGGCCGGGCGGTAACCAAGCGAGGGGCGCCCGGTGGCGCCATGGTGGCGTGACTGGAGGTCCCGGCTAATTCTTCGCTCGCGACCACCTCTCTAGCTGCCCTCTTTCCCGTCGTATCCTCTTGTTCTTCTACCTCCTGGGTAAGATTGGCCATGGCCGTTGGTTGTGGCTGAGCGTCTGGCGAGTGACCTCCTTTGGCGCCTCTGCTCCATCGGCGCTCTTCCGTGATGTTGTCATAAAATCAAATGCCGGGTGGAGTTTCTACCGCTGCCGTCATCCCCCCTGAGGATTCCTCCCCTCAGACGGCGTTGGACGATGGTACGTAGGCCCGGATGTGCTGGAGAATGCCATCATCAATTCAACGGGAGATCATCGTATCCGATGATCCTAGGTTTGCGTGCTCGACACCACTCTTAGTCCCCATTCCACTTGTCGGCCCTCAGAGGGAGGGTGGCAGTGGAGCGGCGTAGCTACGAGGAGTGATGGACGACACAATGACCATGGTGAAATGGCGAGTATGCTGCTCGGCGGTGGTGCAAGTTTGACGTTTGGCTCTCGTCTTCGGCTTGGGTCCAGACTTACCTTTGAGTTTATTTTTAGTTTATTTCAAGTGTTGTCGTTGGTGTTATAATTTCTCTCGCTCCCTTTGTACCTCTGTGGACTATTTGTATGAGGATTGGCGCTTACGCCCTTCCACCGCTCGGCTTGCCGAGCACCTGTGGAATGAAAAGTAGGTGGGGATAAATTAATCCCCCGAATTTGACCTAAAAAAATTGATTTGGTAAGGGTTTTCGTCGGACACGGCACTGCCTATATACTCTACACATGCCACATGGGCCCGAATACTCTGGTGCTGCGCTTGGAGCTGCCCTTGGGCTGTGTGGTCCAGACGCTGATTGTAGGCGCGGCCCAGATGCCCGTTGTCGTGCTGCTCTGGAGCTGATCACGCGATGCAGCACGAAGTTTGAAGGGCGGCGTCGTTCTTGACAGTTGCCAATCGTTACGTTGCCAAATGATCGTCGCGCGGCCGGCGAGACATCTCAACACGTGAGAGCAATGTGGTTCAAATATTTGCACAATCTCAGCGATCGGTGGGCCTCGTTAGGCGAGAGATTGACGCTTTGTATGCGTACGAAGGACTCCACTACCTATCCATAGTCTTAATTTTGGGGTAATTACTCTATTACCTAAGGTGTCTGAGGCGACTCGAATACAACAGTATAGGCCAATTTGTCTTTTGAATGTTTCCTTCAAGATTTTTACGAAGGTGTTAAATAATAGAATCTTGAAAGTGGCAGATAAATTGGTAGGGCCATCTCAGACGGCTTTCATCCCGGGTCGGTATATCATGGAAGGAGCGGTAATTTTGCATGAAACAATTCATGAATTGCATCGAAAAAACCAGGATGGAGTGGTCCTAAAATTAGACTTTGAAAAAGCTTACGATAAACTGAAGTGGCCGTTTATTCAACAAGTCCTCAGGATTAAGGGTTTTTCACCGGTTTGGTGTGATTGGATTTCGACAATTATGTCTCGAGGTAGTGTGGCAATTAAAGTAAATGATAATGTAGGCCATTATTTTCAAACAAGAAAAGGAGTGCGGCAAGGGGATCTGCTATCTCCGATTCTGTTTAATATAGTGGTTGATATGCTTGCAGTTCTAATTGCTCGAGCTAAAGCGGCCGATCAAATTCGCGGGGTGACTCCGCATCTCGTAGATGAGGGACTTTCAGTCCTCCAATACGTAGATGACACCATTCTCTTAATGGATAATGATATTGAGCGGGCCAAAAACATGAAGCTTCTGCTTTGTGCTTTTGAGCAGTTGTCCGGGCTTAAGATCAATTTCCATAAGAGTGAACTATTTTTTTACGGTGAGGCCAAAGCTAATCAAGTTCCTTATGCACAAATTTTTGGGTGTAATGTGGGATCATACCTGTTTAGATACCTAGGGATTCCGATGCATCATAGAAAGCTCTTGAATAAGGATTGAAAATATGTGGAAGAAAGATTTCAGAAGAGACTGAGTGGGTGGAAAGGGAAGCTCCTGTCAGTTGGAGGAAGACTTGTTCTTATCAACTCGGTCCTGAGTAGTCTTCCTATGTTTATGATGTCCTTCTTCGATTTGCCTAGAGGAGTTTTGAAAAAATTGGATTATTTTTGGATCAAGGTTTTTCTGGCAGAGTGATGAGCATAAGAAAAATATAGGTTGACAAAATAGGAGGTAGTTTGTACGCCAAAAGACCAAGGTGGTTTGGGGGTTTTAAATTTAGATGTCCATAATAGATGCCTTCTAAGTAAATGGTTGTTAAAGTTGCTGAATGGCGATGTGGTGTGGCAACAGTTGCTCAGAAATAAGTATCTACAACACAAATCGTTAACACAGGTTCAAGCTATGCCTATGGACTCGCATTTTTTGAGTGGCCTCATGAAGGTCAAGGATGAGTTCATCTCGATGGGCAGGTTTGATCTAGGTGACGGATCTCAGGTTCGTTTTTGGGAGGATGCATGGATTACGCCACGCCCTCCGAGAATGATCTTCCCGGCACTATATAATATTGTTAGAAAAAGGAGTGCTTACATTCGATGCATCTTGTCGACCGTTGAGCGTAGCTTTTAGGAGATCTCTTGTAGGGAATAATCTGCGGGCATGGCACAATGTGGTGCTTTTGGTTGCGCATGTTAACCTGTCAAATCAAAGAGATCGCTTTATGTGGAGGTTGCATCAAAATAGGGTTTTTTCAGTAAGTTCGATGTATAGAGTGTTATTAGATGTTTAGGCCATACCTTTTAATAATCTTATTTGGAAATTAAAACTACCTCTCAAAATTGAAGTATTCTTGTGGTATTTATACAAAGGTGTCATATTAACTAAAGATAATCTAGCTCGACGACAATGGCATGGAGATATGAAATGTTGTTTACGTTCGTCTCAAGAAACTATTTAACATTTGTTCTTCGATTGTCGGTATGCAAAATTCATGTGGAGAATTGTACAAGTCTCTTTCAATCTTAATCCTCCAAATAGTGTACACAATATATTTACAAGTTGGGTGGAAGGATTGAGTAGAGATCTCAAATCTCAGCTTCTGGTGGGGGCAAGTGCTATTTGTTGGGCGTTTTGGCGTACTCGTAATGAGATTGAGTTTGATAAAGTCATGGCACCATCGTATTTGCAGGTTATCTTCAGAGCGACGTACTGGACCCGATATTAGTCACTACTTCAGAAGGAGGAGAATCGTCACTCTGTGACGATGGGGTGTAGGATTATTGAGGCGGCCGTGCTTCGGTGTTTGCACGACACGGTGGGGATTTAGCAATAGGATTGCTATCTAGTTTTTCCTATCTTTAATCTTTGCGGGTGTTATGGCTAAAACCTTTATTTTTGAGATTTCTTGGAACGTTTTGTCGGATTTGTAATAATGAACAGCTATATGCATCAATCGATGCAGAGGCTGGGATATATTTAATATATTCCCTTTTCAAAAAATGATTTTATATGATTGAGTATAATTTTTTTTGTGTACGGTATTACCCTTTGATAAAATAGTCCTAGGTCTGCCACTGCTGGAATGCTGGACGGTACAACCAAGCACACACTTCTTTATCATCAATCATTGAGATTTTTGGAATTAAGTTGATATACTCCCTCCGTCTCTAAAGAAGTGATTTTTAGAGTTGTCTTAAATCAAAATTTTTAAATTTTAATTGAATTTTTAGAAAAAACATTAAGATTTATATTATCAAATTAGTATCATTAGATTTACCATAGAATATATTTTATAATATACTTAATTTCTGTTATAAATGTTGTTAAGCTTTTTTTATAAAGCTAGTCAAAGTAAAAAAAATTGACTAGCACGGTTTCTAGAAATCACTTCTTTTTAAGGATGGAGGAAATAATAGTGAGCATCATAGGCAGTTCATTTATTATTTGTGCATGGTGCAGACTATTCAGGGACTGGTACTGGCGGTAGTACATACATACATACATAATAAATACGCACACATTATTTAGTACACATACACGTGCACGTAATTAATATAACGTAATGCAGAGTTGGGCTCGATCACTCCTCAGCTGGCGGCTCTGCCACATGACATTCGAGTTTTTCTTCTACGGGCTCATAGTCGATATCCATGGTACTAACACTAGAAAAGATGCTATCATCAAACTCATAAATAACTTCTTCGCCACTGAAGAGAACATCCTTCTGCTTGTACGAGTAGAGAATATCACACTACATGAAAAAAGATTCGTAGAAACGCCTCTCTTTTTTTTATAGAGGCGGCTCTATATTGAGCACCCCTACAAATGGTTCCAAAATGAGCCACCCCTATAAATCGATTTGTAGGGGCGGCTCTATATTGAGCCGTGCCTACAAATAGATGCCGAATATTAAAAATCAAACATAAAAATTTTATTTTTTTAAAACGATCTCAGATGGAAAAAAATGACCAAAATAAAAGTTGTAGATCTCGAAATATTATACAACTTTGTAGTTAACAATTTTTTCATTTAAATTTTTTTCACATAGAAAATTATGTGTGAGTGTCTCAAGTTTGAAATTTAAATTTTTAAAATGATATTTTTTAAATCACATCGGATGGAGAAACAACCAAACATAAAAGTTGTAGGTCTCGAAAAGTTATAAAACTTTATAGTTGACAACATTTTGATTTGAAACCATCTTGTCAAAAAAATTACATTGACTTCCTCAAATTTGAAATTTGACTTTTTTTTAAATGACCTCGGATGGAGAAATGACCAATATGAAAGTTGTAGATCTTAAAAAATTATGAATCTTTGTAGTTGACAACTTTTTTATTTGAATTCGTTTAGGGCTTCAAATGGTCAATTTGAACTCAGTTTGGGGTAATATGAGTAGGACTGAAACCGGATTTAAACACAAGTGACGAAGGGGTAGAGTGGTAGAGGAGGTATCGCGCGAAGCTGAGGTTGACGGTTCGAATCCCAGCTTTGACAAGTTTGTGAAAAATGCTCAAAAAAATCATGTTTGTAGTAGTGTCACGGACACCCTTGGATTCAACCACTCTTATGCGCGATGGTGAAGGATGGCGTGGACATCCTCTCCCTGTCCATCTGTGCTTCGACCCGCAACCTTATTACAACGACGCCTTCACCATCGCTTTGTTTGGAGCGAGCGCAAAGGTGTGTCTGTCATCCTTGGGGGGGGGGGGGGGCAATGATGGGCCGAAGCCTCACGGTGACTAACTTCGGCGCCATGGATGATGACTACCGTTGGCGCCCGCCCCAGCCGGACCGGGTGTTCCCGGCGACGCTCAACCTTGGGAGCGGCAACGTGCTAACCGGCCAGTCCCTTTACACTATCAAATCCAACAGAACCACATTGATGAGGCCCCTGGTGTTTAGCGCATGCGGTGACATGGACCTCACGCCTGAGAAGATAATAGGCTGCATTGTGGTCTTTAGTATGGCGGGACCATTACCTAGTGAAGACCAGATCAGGGACGCTGGAGGCGCCGAAGTTGTTCTCGTTGACACCTTGGGCTGGTGGCAAAGTTTAGCTCTAAACACTGTGGCCGCAAAAGTTCCATTTTTGGTCCTCAGACGATGCCCTGAAGCCTCTTTCCTCTGTAGACTTGGAGGGCTAGGACTTTGATTTCCGCCTACGGTGGTCCGGCCTTTGAATAATTGATCGCTTGAGAATTGTAAGCGACAGGAGTATGAGACGCGAGGTGTCGATCGCCGGGGGGGGGGGGGGGGGGGGTTGGCCCCTTAATTCTGCCTCCCTATATGAAGATTGCTCCAGTGATGAGTCCGTGCTGCAATCTCTCATTCTCAAGCGAGATCAAAGCTCCGTGCACGCCCTGATAGCTAGGTGCCTAGGTCGGTATGCGGTACGAGATGGAGTCGATACTTCCATATCATGCCGAGACCTCTATGTCACGCCGAGCACCTAAGTCGGTACGAGATATGTTATGCCGAGACCTCTATGTCACGCCGAGCACCTAGGTCGGTACGAGATGGAGTCGAGTACTTCCATGTCACACCCTCACATCGCTAGCGTTGCAGGCCTGATCAAAGAAGCCTACTTCCATGTCACACCCTCACATCGCTGGTGTTGTAGCCCTAATCAAAGAAGCCTACTTCCATGTCACGCCCTCACATCACAAGTGTTGCAACCCTGATCAAAGAAGCGCCCAGGCTGGACGCCTGCCATTTTCGATAACATGTTCGTTGGCGCATTTTTCATCAAGAGTTACTTTTAAACGTTTACAATGGATACTATACCTTCAATGTGACAAGCGTATAGGGATAGTAACCGTGCACGCGACGACGCTTAGACAAGCACCCAAACATGCATAAATTTACTAATTTAGCATCTATATCTTGACCAAAATTTGGCGTCACCACTTGATAACAAAACCAAACTGGTAACCAGTAATGAATGCGGTGGGGAGTAATGGATGCTGTGGGGAGTAGGACTCAAACGGCAGCCAGTGCCCCGCGTGACGCTGCTAGACACGAGAGAGATGAGAATTACACATAAATATGCATCCCAAGAGAGTCTAACCATTAATTGTGCACCAAAGAAATTGTATCTAGCAAATCATTTTTATTAAAATCAAGGACTTAAAACCATCGCTCAAAGGCTTCAACCCAATCAGATGGCCACAATTTTTTCTATCAAATCGACCCCTCCTCCTTTTCATCGATTGCTTTTTTCTGGGGAAAAAAACAACTCGACCAAAGCCACGCAAGACGATGCAGCGGGGACAAACGCCTGTATCATGGCCAATTTTGAAACTACTGCATTCCTGCATAATTCGATTTTTGAAAAGTTGGACAGATGCATATATATAAGACTTGTCAAGATGCATGATACGGCCTGACGGTGACTACAGCGAGTGGTGACAGGACAAACGCATAATCTCAGTCTATCACGCACCGACGACCGGCCCATCCGCCGCCAATCATGACCGGGAAGAACTCGATCTCATCTCCATCATTCAGATCGAGCTCCGCCGGCGTGTTGCAGCCCCGCAGCCGGACGGTGCCGTCGAACATGAAGGTCCCCGTGCCGTAGGTCACGGCAGCTTTCGCCTTCTTGTAGTAGGCATCCATGACGCCCTGCAGCTTGTCGCTCATCCTCATGGTGTGGTATGCCCTGCGACCTTCCTGATCCAGGACCTTGAGCGTGATCAAGGGATCATCCTCCGTCTTGACGCTCCCCGCCGGCGACATGCTCCGGTGCCCGCTTGTGTGTGTGCTCGCTTAGGGTTTAGTGTAGGGCCGGGTTTAGTATACGGCCTTGGTAGCTACTCTGGCGGCGCAGTACTACTACTGCCTTTGCAACCCGCAACCCTCGTGCTTTTATAGCGTCTCAAGCGGATCAGTTCAATAATCGAAACGACGGAGATAAAGAAGGAAATTGCAGTAGTAACTTGTTTAGCTGTTCGGCAAATTATTGTAGCCGCAGACTACCAAAAGTCAAAATGTCTATATACTACTATATACTGTACGAGTACAATACGGTTTGCCGATTGTTGCGCTCTGCCTTCCAAATTCCAATTTTCTTCCCGGCGGCACGCTTATGGGCAACGTTTGCGCTATCTGCATGGATACATGCACGAAGAACCGCTTCAATTTCTCTGCGCCAAAAGTTTCCTTTTCCAAGCGCCTTTCCATCCGAGAAGAGTCGTCAATCCCACCTTCAATTCTAGGAGACCGTGGCAGCAAAGATTCTCTGTTCAGCGCGGTCGTAGTGTGAACACTGATTTTTGCATGTTGAATAAAGAATCATTTTGAGCTACGCGTGATGCAACATCTGCAGGTGTCCTCATGCTCACCCAATATTTTTATGATGCCGCAAACCGTGTTTGGAGCCCCATTTTGATTTCTCATGGTTCGCATGCCACGTACGTGGTTCATTTTGAATCTCGCTCTACAATTGAGCTGCTCTAATAATATATGGACATTTTTCAAAACACACTGACCACTAATAAGCCATAATAGGGACAATTTTAGATCAGTCTTAGTGGTAGTTTCATCAAAGTTTTATTAGTATTTTTAATAGGTTGCCACATAAGAGTTTCTAATGATGTGGCAATGTTTTTAAGAAGAGATGAAAAAAAGTGAGTTTTATAGGGATGAAACTCTTTTGCCTCGTTTAATTACCAACTTAAGATGATGAATTTAGAATTATATGTCTATAAAATAAAAGTATGAAACTATACATTGAGAATGATGGTTTTTAAGGAAAAAGATATACCAATTGATAAGTGTATTTCTTTCCAAAGGGGATGAGCTGGAGAAGGTGAGCAAAGGACACTGCCTTGGCAAAATGGCAAATCCCTTCCTGACCAAAAGATAAAGGAGACCTAGAGCGCTTATTGCTAGAGCTATTTGCCTCAAATGGATGTGGTTCTAGAAATCAGATTGTTGATTCATTGCGGCCTATTGATGTCTGGACATTCCCGATTCAACGCCACTGTCTCGCATTCCACTGGGTGGGAGTCTCCGACCTATACCGCCACATTTGACAAACAGCGGCAATGGTCGTATGTTTACTTTTAAGTCACCTGTTGCTGTGATGTACAAGGAACGTCAGTTGTTGGCTTCTGTGAATTTATATTCTTGTACAATATTAGCAGTAATAGTTCCTGAGTTGTTGGCCAGGGATTTTCGCTTCAGCTGGTACAAACCTGAAAAATGTTTTTATTCTATCAGCCCTTACATTTGTTTGACATTTCTGTTTATTTCTATATTTCAAGGTTTTTTGCTTTGGGTAGAAAGCAGACCCGCTTACGTTTGACTCAAACTTAGGTTTGTACCTCAATCATCAAAATTGGCAGTAGCCAATGTCATAAGCTCCAATGATAACAAATGCAACGACTTTATACCTGCATCTCATTCAGGACTTTGTAAGTTTAGGTGATGTCCAGTCTGGATCACTGCCCGACAAATCCAGTTTTGCAACTTTAGTGTTTGAGGTCTTCACCTGCCACTGTTTCCTGTCCAACAGATTTGGTTTTTCAGTTTTTTTAAGTTCCCAAAAGTTCCTCATGTAATATTAACGTTCCAAACACCACAATTATATTATCTTTTTTAGTTAACAAGATAGTATGAAGATGCAGAAACTTATTGTCGGCGTCAACAGCGGCGGAGCGTGCAGTAAAATAAAGGGGGGGGGCAGCTACAGTAGAAACATGTGCTGCTGTTCTTCTTGCTGATGATAAAGTGCCATCCAAAAAGTGCATGCAAGGAGCTTGCGTGTTCAGATAGGGAGGATTTCAGACTTCACACAGCCAAAGTGCATGCAAGAAGTTTGCGTGTTCACACGGCAGCTCTCAGACTAGCTGGGAATCAACATAAATGCAGAGCTGTACTAACATGTACTATGTTATTTCGGAGGAGTAAGGGGGCCGGTGCCCAGTTTCGCCTCCACGACGCTCCGCCAGTGGGCGTCAAGAATGAACACCAACGAGTGATCGAAGTGAGAGCGCACTTATCCTCCGGATGGTTTTCCAAGTGGACACAGCGATGTATACTGGTTCGGGCAAATCACCCTACATCCAGTGCGAGAGAGGTCGTATTACTCGGAAGCTTGTATGGGGCAGTACAAAAAGGGTCGAGAGAGGGAGTCTCCCAAGTCTCTAGAGAGAAGAAAACTAGATTCGTAGTAGGTTGAAGTCGTATGTGGAGTAAGAGTGGAGCGAATGTCGCCCCCCGCATGCACCCAAGTCCTCTCTTTTATAGTCGAAGGGAGGCTCACAGAGGAGGGCTAGGCAGTGAGGAGGTCAAGTAATCTTTAAGAAGCAAGATTCCGGTATATCCCGATGGAGATCGTGAGCACTGTTGCCATCGTCATCTTCTCTGAAGGTCTTCCCTTTGACGCCGTATTCCACAGGGCACTTAGGCCTACACTCGTAGGTGCCGAGGTAGATGCGTGACTGGTAGGCACTGCAGGCTAAAGAGGTGAGTACCCGGGTGTAGAGGTATAGGCTGCAGCAGAACCAGGTGAGCAGAAGTGATTCCTGGGGTGTCCGGTCCCCCTGGCGGGCAATCGTCGGCGCGGTCACCGTATTTGCTCGGTGGCCACGGTGTCGGTACTATCACCGCCGTTTCCCTCATGATCCCTGCGCCGCTAGTATGACCATCCGAGGGGGAACGCGAGACCCGGCGCCAATGGCGGAGGCCAGTGTAAAAGGACGCCCTCCGTACCGGAACGGAGCTGGGAAGGCAGCGCCACGGGCGTCGAGGTAGAAAACGTGGGGGGCAACGCAAGATCCATTTGGTTGCTTTAGGGTTTCACCTTCCTTTGTTTAGGAGCGAGGGTGACGGGGCGGCGGCGTGGCTGTGCCTACCGCGGACTTGCGCAGTAGCACAACGGTGTGTGTTTCGCATGCGCACGATAGCCCCAAGCGCAGGGCTTCGCCTTTTGTTCACAGGGAAGGGTCGAGACCACGGAGCGACACATCCGTCCAGGAGGGCATCGAGGCCCATGATGCTTGGGCCGCGAGTCCAGCGCTCGGCCGTTACTGGGCCAAGCGGACTCTCGTGCCTTTGACTATCTGGGCTGGGCTGCGAGTGTGTGCGGTCCTAATTTGGCACTTGTTTTAGGCATCACCACCTGGGCCTTTGAGAGGCCATGGTTTTAACCCCGACACTTATTTATGGATTTATTGACGCACAAAAAAAATAGATTTAGAATATCTCTTTCTACCGATATAAAACAATACCCGCACAATGAAAAGCATACCATATTATATATTCACTATGTACACCTACTCATGTGGAGTCCAAAAAATTGGATTTTCTATTTTATTATTTTCTATGATTTACTATTATTTTTTAAAGATATAGCTGAAATAAATAAATAAATAAGAAAAAGACTAGCAAAAACTTTGTACTAAAACATACCATATATAATTCCTTGTGTATATCTACTCATGTGGAGTCAAAAAAATAGATTTTTATTTTATTTTTTTATTTACTATAATTTTTAATTCAGTTGAAATAAATAAAAAAGAAAAAAATAAAACTACTATCACTGTAGAAAACCACCATCAAAACTACTCTAGGGAGGTAAAGCGCGTGATTTAAAAAGTTAAGGAAGATTATTTGCCTCTGGTTTGAGTTTAGAAAAAAAATAGACTTTCGTAAAAGTTAAGGGAGAAAAGATAGATCTTTTTTTTCTAGTCCAATGGGGATTGAACGGTTCAGCAAGTGGCAAACCACCAAGGCCCATACCTCCTGTCGTAACTGGCGGGCCAGCTTTGCTGCACGGACCAGAGAAGTCAGCCCAAGACGAACACGGGCGAAGTCGTCATATTTCTTTACAAGTGTTCAAAAAAAATTTCCCTTTTTGCGACGAACAAATAAAACCCCTCCCCACTTTTATCCACGCACATGATGGTGATTCGATGATCGATGATTTTGCTTGTTGCTTAATCGATCGATCTTCAGAGCACACGCAAGGAAAGCCAATCCTCTCCGCCGGGGCGGCGCCACCGCGAGCGCGATGTGGTTCAACTCCCGCCGCTGCAAACCCAACGCCGACGCCGGACCTCAAGGTTCCTGTAACCGAGCCCTAGCCTCCGCCATCACAGCCGCCACTTCCTCTTCCTCCTCCGCCTGCGACCTGGGCAGCGAATGGGACTCCAGAGGCGGCGACGGCGGCTTCCTGTCGTGGATCTTCTCCGCGGGCATGGCGCGCGCCCGAGAAGGGAAGAAGCCGCAGGCCGGGGACTGGGACGCGCACGGGCTCCCGGCCACCCGCACGCCAGTGACGCTCTCCAGGCTCGACGGGAGGAAGAGGTACAAGGTCTCCGAGCTCAACTTCCTCGACCGCCGCGCCCGCACCGAGGCCGCCATCGCCGGAGAGAAAGAGAGGAACTCCTCGTTCGACGACTTGACCACGCTTCGGCCCGACGGCGTGTACACCCGGTCGCAGCTGCACGACGAGCTCCAGACGATGGCCTCTTCCGGCATGTTCGAGCAGGTCAGCCTCCAGGGCAAGCCCAAGCCGGACGGCACACTCGCGCTCACCGTCACCTACGCCGACAGCGTCTGGCCTGGAGCCGCCAAGCGGGTCAAGTTCGTCAACGTGGGGCTCATGGCGCCGCTGGGTGACGGACTTGACGAGGACATGACGGCGAGGGAGAAGATGGACTACTTCCGCAGGCAGGACCGCGACTACAAGCACCGCGTCCGCCGCGCCAAGCCGTGCATACTGCCCCAGTCGGTGCGCCAGGAGGTGCTGGGGATGGTGAAGAAGCAGGGGAAGCTGACCGCCGGGCTGCTACGGAGGATCAGGGACCACGTCGAGAAGTGGTACCACGACGAGGGCTTCGTGTTCGCCCAGGTGCAGAACTTCGGCAACCTCGACTCCGACGAGATTGTGCTCGAGGTGGCAGAGGGGGACATTACCAGGGTGGAGTACCAGTTTCACGACAAGCTCGACAATGTCGTCGAGGGAAATACTAACATTGCCGTCATTGAACGGGAACTACCCCAGCAGGTATACACATTTCACTATTAACTCCATGGTTACTCAGAATTTCCATTATAGATGGCTATGAATCTATGATTTTTCGTTTAATGCGCCATGAATTCATTAGTTGACATATTCGATTATGATCCTCCAAAACAAGAGCACACCAACATAGTTTGACTTGTGCCTTAATTTCTTGCTATGTACAGCTTGGACCTGGCCATATCTATAACAATGGGGCGGGGAAACAAGCTCTTCAGCGTATCAATTCACTGTCTTTGTTCTCAAACATAGAATTGACTCCTCGCCCTGATGAGACGAAACAAGGGGGTATAGTGGTTAACATCAAACTCAAGGAGCATGAACCAAAATCAGCCGAAGTAACTACAGAGTGGAGCTTAGTGCCTGGGCATCGAGGACTGCCAACTCTGGTAGTGTAACACTCATCTGTAAACTTTGTTCTCTGCCAGAATCTTTACTTAAAACTTTGTACAACATTATGAATGTAAACCACGTATCATTTTAATTCGTCTGACACAGCCTCACATCTTGTGGATACCTTCTATTAGGCATCCATTCGACCTGGAGGGACTGTTTCATTTGAACACCACAACATCTCTGGTTTAAAGAGATCTCTAGTTGGTTCTGTTACATCCAGCAACTTATTCAACCCTCAGGTGAGTTGGAGTTGGTGTTTGTTCTTTTGCTTTGATGTGTGTTTCTCTGGGTTTACTGTTACATCGATTATTTGTCGCAATCTACTTGTGCTAAGTTACTTGACATGTAATTTGTACATGTTATAACTGTCTAAGTCTAGTGTCTACACACATTTATAACTTATATTAGTTAGAGTCATAATTTAATTAGTATCCGTTTTATGGGAGATTAGGAAACATCAGCTAGTTTTATGGGAGATTAGGAAACATCAGCTAGATTCATATATTTCTATTGGTTTGTTCCAACGTGTCTTTAAGGAAGCTGAACATACTCCACTCTTGATATGATTCTCTTTAGCTTTTGGCCTAGTACCTAGCCATTTATATGCTCTTGTGATATTGGCATTCAATGGACATGCACTCATCCATGTTTCTTTGGGGGGGTATTAGGGTGATCTCTCGTTCAGGCTTGAGTATGCGCATCCATATCTGGATGGTGTGAAGGACCGTAGTAGAAACCGCACCTTCAAAGCTAGCTGCTTCAACAGCAGGAAATTAAGCCCCGTCTTCGTTGCTGGTCCCAACATGGATGAAGCTCCACCTCTCTGGATCGACAGAGTTGGATTTAAAGCCAATATAACTGAGGTTTGCAAAGATTGGTCTTACCTTTTATATCTTTTGGTTTAGATTTAGATTAACAGCTGTTTCTAGATACATGAGGAAACTGTTTGGATTGCCAGAACTTAAGGCAGAGCAAAATCACATATGGGCTCGTGGTGCAAGAGATTACAGCACGCGATGAAGATAACAACATATGTACACATGGTGCTCGAGTATTGCCTGGTGGCGCCTTGAGTATGGATGGACCTCCCACAACCTTCAGTGGTACTGGTGTTGATCGGATGGCATTTCTACAAGCTAATATAACTCGAGACAATACAGAGTTCGTTAATGGTGCAGCAATTGGAAACAGATTTATATTCCAGGTGTGCTAATACTCCACATGTATTTCTTTTTTTCTGATTTCCATAGCACAATTCGAGTTTTCAATTATCCCTGGGTGTTGTAAACCAAATAAAACTCAGTAGCTTACTGGCTCACTGTGTGAAAAAATGACAAAAGGAGACTCTTCACACAATTGTTTACGTTTTTCGTTTTGGTATTTGTTTTCATTTGTGGCTGCTGCACAGTTTATAATATTGAATGTATAGGCACATTTTAACAAATATTGTCACTATAATCGCTATAGAATTTAGGTACATGCTCTTTATGGCAAAGGAAATGTTTCCTTTCTCTTGTTTATATATGTTGTGCAATGGTAGCGCATCTAACTCTAGATCAGAAGGTTGCATGATCTGGGATACTTTTTTATATAAAAAAATTGATATCTGGAGTAATTCTTGTTTAATAGCACCATGTATTTTTAGAAAGTTATCCATAATAAAGTAAGTACTCTTAAAGTAATTTTCTTGTTGGTTGCAGTTGGACCAAGGTCTTGGCATTGGAAGCAAAAATCCATTCTTCAATCGTCATCAGCTTACGGTGACAAAGTTCATTAATTTGAATAAGCAAGAGAAAGGTGCAGGGAAGCCACCTCCGGCTGTTTTGGCACTCCACGGTCGTTATGCAGGCTGTGTAGGAGATCTGCCGAGCTATGATGCATTTGCACTTGGCGGACCTCACTCCGTTAGGGGCTATGGCATGGGGAACTGGGTGCTTCCAGAAATCTTCTTGAGGCGAGTACCAATCCACTTGGGGACTCCTAACACATGATTTTCATCTCTGTTGGTGTCATAGTCTTGTAAGTTTTTGTTCTTCTTCTTCTTTTCTTGGGATTTTGTTTTCAAATTTTATCCATGCAGGTTGCCGCTGAGGTGCGTGTCCCCATCACTGTGAAGAACAAACAAGCGCAGGTGTACGCATTTGCCGAGCATGGCACTGACCTCGGGAGCTCCAAGGACGTGAAGGGGAACCCTACAGAGTTCTTCAGACGCGCCGGCCATGGGTCTTCCTACGGCGTTGGTGTCAAGCTTGGCGCTGTTAGGGGCGGAGTACGCTGTAGATAACAATGCTGGCACAGGTGCCTTCTTCCTGAGATTTGGCGAGAGATTTTGAATGCCGCTTCCGGTTGAAGTAACAGACAGGAGATTTGTCAGTGAATCTTGCGCATCCGTAACGCCTGCGATGCGAATATATAGTTGAGGCTGACGGTATTCTCCAGTGAAGTTTTTTGTTTCTATATAATAGTTAAGTCAGTTAATTTACTGAAGAACATGGATATAATAATTTACTGAAGAATATGGAGCTGGAGATGCGTGTCAAGGTTCGTAAGTGTTTGCTCGATGTGTCGAGCTACATTTTTTTTTTCTTTTGAGAATTACTACTTTTTTTGGCGGGGAACTTCTGCAGCTATGTGCTAGCCCAGCCCAGCCCAGCGCAAGCAGGCTACATTGTTAGGTGCTTTAGCCATGCGGCCCATTACAGGCTTGAAGCAGAGTTGATCAGATTTCAGAAAGTTTCAGTGTTAATCAGAACCACAAGGATGGAAACGGCAGCGCCAGCGGCAGATGGACAGACCTTTGTCGCTTCGGTTCGGTGTACGCGTAGTTACTGTTGCGCACCAAGAAAAGAAAAACGCTCCGGGCGGTGACGATGCGAATCCCCGCCCGGCTCATTAAACGCAATTGGAGATTCACTACAAGACTGTAGTATAGCGAGTGTGCAAGTATTGACTGCATATTACTTGGTGGTGCATGGGATCGCTCCCACTTGATGCAAATTAAACGGGCCGCCGGAGACGCTTCGTCACCTCCACTAATCCCTGGAAGTAGTACATGGGAGGACTCAGGACAGTGAGAATAAATCGTATCCTTCCTATATAAGCACGTTCCTGGCTTGACGATCGATCAGGCTTCAGGCATGGCATCCCCTTGGCGGAAGGAGGAGCCGGTCGCGCGACCCCTATTCAGGTGGGCAGGTGGAGAACGCGGGTTGGGCTTGGGCGACGCCGTGGCGCCCGCGGTCACCGTCAGCAGGCCTGCCAAGCTCGTGACCCTCAAAGTGCAGGACGCCCAGCGGCGCGTCGTCGCGCGCACCATGCGGACGACCGAGAAGCTGCAGGTCCTGATGGACTACTACTACGACATGGTGTCCTCGGCCGGCGCCGGTGGCATGCGCGGCGCGGGGCGCTTCGTGTTCGACGGCAAGCGCCTGACGGGGAGCAGACGCCGGAGGGCCTCGGGATGAAGAGCGGCGACAAGATCGACTTTTTCGGGGATGGCGGCGACGCCGTGGAGGAGGAGGTGGTGGACCGGAAGCCGGTGATCAAGCCGGGCGTGCACGTGACGGTCAAGGTGCAGGACACCAAGGGGCGCACGGTGAAGCGCACCGTGCGGATTACCCAGAAGCTGCTGGTCATCATGGACGCCTACTACACCAGCGTGCCGGACGTCGCAAGAGGCACGGGCAAGTTCCTGTACGACGGCAGGCAGGTGAACGAGGAGCAGACGCCCGCGGAGCTGAAGATGGACGACGAGGAAGAGGACGAGATCTTGATCGATTTCTTCATCGACATGATGGGTGGTGGCGGTGGCGGGTGGGCGGCTACTGTTGCTGAACAGCTGCCGGTGCCTGCGTAGTACGTAGCTCGCTGCGGACTGCTCTATCGGGTACGATGGCATGACGAGGGACCGGATTGTCATCGTGACATCGATGGCAGCTAATAATAATTTTGTATCTAAAGCTACGAGTGGTCGTAATCGTAACATGGTCTTGTGAAATTGAGAACCGGCCAGATTTTTTCTCTCCTGTGATGTGAAGTAAAATCTATCCTGCTAATTCGCAATCCTTGATGACTCATATGTCTTCGTGCGGTCCTGTTCTCATTTTAGATCCAGAAACACGGTTGCTACTAAGGCCTTCTGCAGTGTGAGCCAAGAGTGATGCCTAGATAGGTGAGAGAAGATTGGAGCGTCACTTGGCACACTGCAGCGAGCGATGCCGAACTTCAAAAAACTGGGAGCGATGAATCTATAGGATGCGCTGCCTGCTAACTAAACAAATGAGAAAATAACTTTGCTCAGGTCCTCTCTCCTCTGAACTAGTACTAGCCTCTGTCCTTGCTGTGTATTTCTTTTTTATGCGTGGCCCCCACAAGTAATACCTCAACACTGCAACAAAATTGGAGCGGTGCTCATTTCAGTTCGTGGACCCCAGATTTTTCTTTTGGCATCGCTCAACGCTGTGGAAGGCCAGACACAACGCGGCCGAAGGCCTAGCCCTCTCCTCCAGTGTATGCCGTGAGTGATGCCAAGTTTAGAAGGAGAGTATTGAGGAGTCACTCCTCCACACCGTGGCCAGTGAAGCCAAGTTTGAGTGATGCCAAAAATTTTAGGAGCGGAGCATGTAGGCCTACCACAGTGTGCGAGTGGTGCTCTGAAGATATTGGGGCCCATACTGAAAAACAAGCATGTGTACTTCGATAGCTACAATGTGCATAAAACTAGACACCGAAGCTTTATACTCTGGACCCCACGTTAAAGTAAAAGTATGGCTCACCTCCTCTCCCGTCTAAGTGCTAGCTGCTAACTGATTTATTATTGTTTAATAAGATGGCACCAGTGAACGTTCTTGCCCCGCTTCTATTTTTTCTAGCATTACTTCAAGTTAGCATTGCTAGTCACAATGTGAGGAGTGACTCCTATTTTTTCTCTCTCCTATTTAGACATCACTCCAAGCATACATTGTGGAGGGCCAAGGCACCACTCACTGTTTAGTAAAAAATATTTTATAGCTCACACCAACTCACTGCATGCAGTCTCCTAGCTTGCGTGTGGCTGGTTTATTCTTTTTTTATTCGCTGTGCGGGGCCTATAGTGATGCCTCTTGCTGGGATAGTGATGCCTACCACTGCGACATTTTGGGAGTGATTCTTGTTCTCAGATATGGAGCCCACCAGATGGATTTTAAGCATCACTACATTGCAGAAGGCCGGTCCTCCACAATGTATGACTTAAGTGATGCCTAAAAGAAGAGAGATGATTCTAGCGTCATTCCTGCCATTGCAAGTAGCGAATCCAGTTTCCAGCGGTGCTAGTAAAACCTCAAGTGGCGCAGCTACTTGCGCCGGTTACTGCCAGTACCCAATTAATAAAATATACTATTTCGCCAACCCGCCTGGCTGGAGGAAAGGAGAGAAGGTGAGGATAGAGTGACAGACTAAAGAGCAAGAGGAAGCCGTGTGCATCAGTTTTTTATTTCGTTCTTAGTACTCTGTGGGTCCCATAAAACAACCATGGCTTCGGTTCCTGTGGCTATGTAGGATTCGATTCCCTTTTGTTGATATGGCATCCTCTTTTTTTTAGGCATTACTTCACATTGTGGAGGGCCTAAGTTAGTGTTTGGCGGGGCTTCGCTCTAAGATTACTAATGCCTTAATTTTTGGCTTATCCTGCCGTACGGAAAACAACTCCTCGTCACCGATAAAATGCTGAAAGCGCTCCTCCTATTAGTAAAGTTTGTTGCAGCTCTGCCGCCGAAACCAGAGCCAAAGCCGTACCAAAAAGGCCTTTAAACCCATGTCAGTCCTCTATTTCTTTTTCTAGTCCAAGATTGACCGCCATTGCAAACGAAACAACAAAGCCAAATAATAAAACAACAGAAGCAACTATTGACAAAGACTAGCCTCAACAGGCTGCATACACGGTCTCACACTCCACGAGCCCTCTACCACCTCATTTTTCTATAGACGTAGATCCTCACATACATGTAGGCATACATATCCATAAGAATAACTTTATCCATAAACATAATACGCATGGTTCCACATGACATGGCATGGTCGTCAAGTCGACATGAAGCAGGAGCTAAAAGTAACTCTATCCGCTTCTCGTCATTCTACTCTTGTGAGTCAAGTTCATAGCCTAAATCTAGATACACAGGTTGCACATGATATGGCCGTCAAGTCGACATGACGACCATTGGGTTCGCAAAAACAGAATAATGAAAACATATACACAACATCAAAATAATTATATTGAATCGACCATAAAATATGTTATGATATTGTATTTATTTGATAACATAGATGTCGGTGTAACTTTTATAAACTAGAAAAAAATTGAATGACGAGAAAACTAATTTTGGAAGCGATGGGGTATATTATTTAACTTGACACACTTTTAATAAGCTATTTTGTCTCATGATGAAGCTCAAATATTTTTATTTATTAGCTGAGGCATTTTTTTTGTTCCTTTATTTGCCCAAGCTTCGCATGCATGGTTAACTGTGTTGAATTCTTGACGGTGAGATCCAGAAACGCAGGCAAAACGTTTGTTTATTGCTGCCCTACACCCACAGAGAGAGAAAAAAGCAGGCTGCCATTCATATGGGCATATGTATATGGCATGTACGGCAAGCGCGAACCCGGCTCGATGGGTTCGATCGAGTGCCATGCCAATATCCCATTGAGGCCAACACTAGTGCCATTCATGAATCATGAACCGTTGCAAACGCAAGATTTTATTTACATTGACAAGACATAGCGCGACTAGTGAGTGGGCAAGAATTCATGACTACCGTTATCTTCTTCTCGGCATCGAATGGCCTTCCACTTGGTGCAAACGGCCGGGGCCGCCGGAGTCGCTTCATCATTACCCCACTACTAATCCTAGGACGAAGGAGTACATGGGAGGGCACAGTGTTGTAATGAGAGCCTATATAAGCACATTCCTGAGCGACGCCAGTCTTAGTCTAGTGAGAAAACACACAAGCGATAGAGAAAGCCGATCGATCAGCAACTCAGCAGGCTGCAGGCATGGTGGCGTCCCCTTGCCGGAAGGTGGAGCGGGTCGTGCGAGTCCTCAGGTGCGTAGATGTTGAGGGCAGAGTGGTCGTCGTGAAGCCCGTGATGCTGGTGACCCTCAAGGTGCAGGACACCCAGCGGCGCGTCGTTGAACGTACCATGCGGAGGACCGACAAGCTGCAGGGCCTCATGGACTACTACTACGACGTGGTGTGCTCGGGCGGCGCCGGCGGCGACGGCACGCGCGGCGCCGGGCGCTTCGTGTTCGATGGCAGGCGGCTGAAAGGCGAGCACACGCCGGAGGACCTCGACATGGCGAGCGGGACACCATCGACTATTTCGAGGATCTCATGTCTGGCTGATCGATGGCCGATGGGGCGAGCCGCTTTATATTAGTTTCCTCCTATATATAATAATAATTTTAAGTACGGGTGTTACTACCACTATAGTACTCCTCTGTACAGTAGTGCTCCTGGTACTTGTGGCTCATGTTATCGGACATCTGAAATACTACGGAGGATGCTTGACACGAAATGAAAGGCCTAAACTATGTTGTGATTGAGTTTGTGTATACAGTTTGATTGTTTTTCAGCTAGAACTAGAAACGACAGGCTTCAGGACTTGGATTCCTACCACACCATGCATATATAGTGCCCACATAGACACATGCCACAATTTTTTCCATGGTTGAATAGTAATAATACCAGGATATGAGGTCACTACTCCCATGGATTTCAAATGGAGAGATGGCAATTCAGTCAGTTTTTCTAGCCCTCTTGGTGCGGCATACATATATATATATCCGCGCATGTGAGGTCTCAACTCATGGTGTATGAGTATGACCTCGAGTCTTAAGATCTTCTTTGGCATGTAACTCATGGTTCCAAAACTTTTATATCAGTCTCCCAACGCACCAGCGTGATTGTTGGTCTAACAGAGAGCCACGTAGGCTCAGTCGCTCAGATGCCACGTGGAGGGAAGAGTGTGTGATGGTAGTTTTGCATTGCACAAGAGGTGCCTGTAGAAACTTTGTTTGAAAAAGTACTATGCGTGAGAGAAAAATAAAGCTTATGGTCCTCGTTGTGCAGGTGAAGCAGCTGCTGCGTTGTGACTATAGTTGTTTCATTTGTACCAAGTCTATATCTATATTGTAGTAACTTTTGTTCAAACTTCTGGCTTTTTAGTGATCTGTGTTGGTACTACTCTCATGTGTCAGTAGTGTTTTATTATACAAATTAAAAAAAAAAACTTTCCTCTCCGTCTCTCATTTTAGCCTACCGCACGGATCATTGCTTTCCGATCCTTTTTTTTTTGTTGAGAAACACGTGATCCTGTGTGCGTGCGTGCGTGCGTGCGTGTGTGTGTGTGTTTTGAGCAAAACGTGATCCTGTTGCAGTGTTGCTGCTCTAGTTTCACATTGAACTGGGCTCAGTTTCTTCAGCCGCGTCTGATCACACCCACATCGTTGGTGCAGTGGGCTACTGGGCTGGCATCTGGCCAGGAAGCCCGGCCCTGAAGATTTGCCTCCGGCGTGTGTGTCTGGTTGCATTGCACGCGGACAATTCCTAAAATCCAACCCGTGCATGACGGGCAGACCGTCTTAATCAGCGCACGCCGGCTGCAAAACCTAGCGGCGGCTGCAGCAGCAGCAACGACGTCCGGACGACAGCAGGACCGAGCAAATGCCCATGGCGCCACCGTGTAAGCCATTCGTGACCCCCGTGGTCGAGGACGAGGAAGGGCGCGCGATCACCCGCACGATGCGGACGAGCGACCGGCTCAAGGACCTGACGGACTTCTACTACGCCATGGTGCCCACGGTCCCGCGCGGCGAGGGCGCCTCCCTGTTCCGCGGCAAGCGGGTGGACGGCGGCCGGACGCCGGCGAACTACGAGATGGAGGACGGCGACCGGGTCCACTTCTTCCTGGCGATGAAGCCGAGCGTGTTCATCGCCGTCAAGGTGCAGGACCTCAAGGGGCACCGGCTCACGCGCACCATGCGGCGGACCGACACGCTTCGCGACGTGATGGATTTCTACTACGCCATGGTGCCCACCGCCGGCGAGTCGCACTTCGTTGACTCCCGTACCGGGAAGCGTGCTCAAGATAAGCAGACTCCGGCGGAGCTTGAGATGGAGGACGGGGATGGATTCGACGTTGTTCCCGGAATCCCTCACACGCCCAGAATAAGCGAGCCAAACAATAAGTGAGGGGTACCGCTGCTATATACAGATTTTGTCATGGCATTTCGAAGCTTAGAAATGCTGTCCTAGAAGTGGTTATTATCCCCAACCCAAAGAATTGAGTGCATCTCAAAGCACCGATAGCTTATACACTTCAAGAACGAATAATCTGCATTATCATTTTTGTTCACTATAAGTCCATGCCTCTCGGTATGCCCTCCCTCCATAAGAAGTCGGTACGTCACTTGCTTACGTATCGAAAGAGTATTTTGTAGCTGAACTTCAACGAATAATCCTTTGTTTGTCGACGTAGTGCGTTCTGTGTCATAAAAATGCTAAACTTACTATTCTTTTTACCAAAAAGCACAATTAGTTGCAGAAAGAAAATTGCCTTTTCAAGATTATATATTATTTTTTTAAGCAATTGACAAATACGATTTATCCAATACGTAAATTATATGACGTTTTGGCTTTTTAACATTGTTTTTACTATATGCATCTTTTGACATAGTGTATATCTAAGTGTATAGCAAAAGTCATAAATTTAGAAAAGTCGAATCATCTTATAGTTTGAAACAGAGAAAGTATGAATTAGTGGTCAAATTCTATTTGTGTTGCTCTCCTAAAATATGCAATACAATGTGGATATATATTGTGATTTGACATTGAACATGTCGACATGTCACGCGAATTAGAAGTTAGAACATGGCACCGATTTACCTAGTATAGCCCTGAAATAGGACGACAAACCAAACTGAGATGTCATGCAGATCATACCTCCCACTGTTCTACATGGTATATCACTGAACAGTATATCATTCAGATCAATGGAAACTAATGGAAACAAACTTGTCTAATTTGCAGCCTAGCCTATTGCCATTTAAAA